>ARYC01017572.1:0-17248 GCA_000711775.1 Oxytricha trifallax | reverse complement strand
GAAACAATACAAATCTCATTTTAAAGTGAAATCTCTTTCAATGACTTACAATATTTATTAATCAAATTTTTTACAAATTTTGGAGTAATTATGATTTTAATAAAATATTGTTTTTTTTTACGAAAATACAAATCAGCTGGCATTGTTCAATTTACGAATCAACACCACTCTCATAAGTGCAAAGTACACACACATCCCGGCTGCAGAGAATGCTAGGAATGTGTAGAATGCGACAAAATCAAACACGGACTTAGGCACAAAAAATGAGGAGTGAATTTAATCATTTCTATTCTTTAAATATACATCATAAATATAATTTCAAAAATATGAGAATTTTGGTTTTTTTATTTAACTATTGATATACGATTGAATTCTGATTGCTATTACTTCAATGTTAATTTTAAAATATGGTCCTCATGAATTTGGAATTCCTGGACTTATAATATTTGTTCAAACAGTTTTACTCTTAATTACTTTTTTTAAGTCTTATAATTAACAATTTTGTAAAGAAATGAAGTGATTAAATAATAATTTGTTTCATATTAGACTTGCCTTACTAATATCTAATTTACTGGAAGGTCTAACTCTCATTTTTATTTAAATTAATGGACTATTCTCAATTTTAAAACTTAAAAATATGTATTATTTTACCTTAAGTAAGATCTCTCAATAAAATAAGGATATATGTGTAATATTAATAGTTTATTCTTAACTATTACGATTTTCTAAAAATTTTAAGGGATTAATTCTGTTTGCAAGATCATTGAGCTCTTCTTGTATCTCTTCATAATTTTAAATTTCTCTTAATGAAGGACTAGGTCCATCTCTCTAGCTTCTCATGCTGCTAGATTTCATTAACCTAACAATGTTAATTGCTCTATCTCGAGAACATCTAATTAGCTCCTCTATATCTTATGCAGTGATTCTTTGGTAAGCCTACTTAAAATACTGTGTGTTTCCACGGTCAAGACAAAGTAACAAGCAATAAAGCGAATAAGGTCGCTCACTTAAAAGTTCAGTCATCAATTGCATGTTGCTGTCGTTTTAATTGTTAATTAAAATTCCTTCAACTATGGATCTTCTTCTTGGTATTTAAATTTAGTTCTTATTTTCTATCAAATGGTTATCCTCGAAGTAGACTCTGTTTATCATATCTGATTTTCTTAAAGACCTCTACCGTTTAGAATCAGGGGAGCTGGACTGTGATCTTGAGGTGTTATCACCAATCAATCCGTGACCGCTTATTATCTAACTGTTTTCATTTTTCTCATTAAGTAATTATTTAATTGATCCAGGTACGAAACTTCCACTTTTTTAAACTAGAGAAGCACTAAAATTGGCAACTCCTTTTCCATTTCTAAATGGAGACTTATTCTCACTGACATTTAAATTAATCAATCCTTTCTGTATGTTACTTATTTAATAACTAATGTACTGTAGCTCCTTTAGATAAATCAGTCTCTTTTCAAATGGTAAACTCTTAATGATATATACTGTTGTTGGTATGTACATGTAAGTTGAGAGGAGTTCTTCTTTTTAACATTTAAACAAAGTCTCTACTAAATACTTAACTTCTACTTCACCAAATAAGTAGCCATGATTTTCCCAAAAATAATGTAATATCTCATCAGAGCCCTCTCTATTTTGCCTTAGATTGTTTTTAAAACATTCAACTATAAAATATAGAGGGCTTTAGGCGATATCTTAAGCATTTTGCTGATGAGCTCTGAAAATATTCTTCAACTTAGATTTCTTTTAGCCAGGCGTTTTAAGTGATTGTGTTGTATTGATCTTTATATTTTCACAGAAATATCTTATTACCTTCAACTGATTAAAAAATATGGCCAGTTGTAAAGGGTTCCATTCTTTTAATATATCCTCATCATGATGTGAATTATTTGTGTCCGTAGACACCACAGATCTATTTGGTTAGAAACATACTGAGAGCATGTCTGGTACTTCGTCAAAGTTTAAAATATTTATATAAATAAAATGTCAAAGTTTGATAGAATAATTCCTTCTCTATCCTTAATCTAGCATATTTCAACAATTTTAGCATGCTCAATTAATCTATCAATTTTCTTTAAATCGCCAGATCTGGTGGCTCTCAACAGCTCTTCATGAACAAATTTCTATTCAATTACTTGTTTACTACCATTGCTTATATTAGTAACTAATGTTTCCATAACCCTCAGATCTGATTGCCTTACTTATTCATCCATGTTCTCAAATACCCATTGAAATAGATCAGCGTTAAAGTAAATCATATAATGATTTGAGTTATGCAAGCACACATCCATAAGATCTTTCAACACATATTCTCGCTTTAAGTTCAGGTATAAGTATTAAGTAGCAAAATATTTTTGAGTAGCTAGCGCATCATCCAGGAATGGTGAAATAGAAAACTGAGTGTCTTTGTCAAATTTATCAAACAAAATTTTCTCAAGATAGAAGACTTGCTCTTCAAAAGATAATGAAAGTATGATTTACCTAAAAGCTTTACCTTTCAATATTATGGAAAGGGCATCGAGAAAGTCATGATTATACAGAGTATCAATTAAAGCATCAAGGTCTGCAATATCCCAGAGGTAAAACCCCATGAGTTTTTTAAGAATTAAGATAAGGGGGTACAATTGATTAATTAAGAATTATTATTATATTGGCGTAAATTTAATCTATTTAGACTAATAATTAAAGACATTGGCTCGAATTATTTTCCATATAAAATAAACCAATCAGGTTGTGTATATTATTTCTTACGCTATTTTTAATTGATTTTAGCCAATATAATAATAATTCTTAATTAATCAATTGTACCCCCTTATCTTAATTCTTAAAAAACTCATGGGGTTTTAGTATAAATCATTCCATAAATAATCTAGCATTTTGGTGTCTGAGTTTTAAGTTGCTAACTGCAAAGCTAAAATTGAGTTCCAAAAATGACCAGGATCGGTTAAATCGCTCTTTAAAACCACTCCATCAAACTCTGTCGTGTAAAATGGCTCTTTCAAACTAAGACTGGTAAACATTAATTAACATTTCTTCTTAGTTTAAGTAAAATTATAATCTTTAAAGTTTATGAGTTCCTATATCTTCAATCATATATTTCACTAAATCAACTAATCTATTTGGATTTGCAATTGCAAAAAGTATTGGATTCCATAATTAAGTATTTATTCGCTCCTCATCTATAAATATTTCATATTTTTCATTCTTGTATCTGATCTACTCTAAGATTATTGGTGATATTTTATGCCTTTTCTCTAAGTAATTAATCACCTCTTTTGAAGTTTTTGCTTTTATGATCATTGGTATATAACAAATTACTAAAAGTTATAATAAGTGAGTAATTACTTAATTTTTGCTTATAAATTTTATTATTAATAATAAGTTCTTATCCTAAAACAACAGCATCCCAATTTTCTTTCTAATTCTTATCATATTTTTAATTTTCATCAAAGTTTAAGTCCAAATTGGCGAAAGGGTTTTTAGAAATAACTGATGCCTGACGTTAATTAGTTTCACAACAAGCTCCCATTTCAATTTAGTAAATAGAATTAAAATTTATTAAATTAAAGCAAATTTATTGGGTTATTAAAATAAAGGCAATGTTTATTTAATATTTGATTTAATTATATGTTTAAATCGAATAATTATTCATTGTTTATCAGAATATAGAACACTTAGATTTCTCTTTGAAATTATTTAGAATATATGAATCAGATTGTAACAAACATTCGTGCAATAGCCTTAACGCCTTGTAATCAATTCGACAAGACTATTCCTCTTAGTCATTTTTATAATTCTCTATGAAATGTACACTGGACCTGGGAACCCCTAAATTCAAGGCAACTTTCTCAATTTTAAGATCTAAAATGTCTCTAAGACGTTGTTCTTACTCGAGCATATTCATTTTCTTAGGAGTTCTTAATTGTTGAAACTCATATTAATCACTTTCCCCAAATTTTATCTCTTCGTCGTTGTTTTAAGGTAATTCTTCATTCATCAATTGGTCTTCGATTTTATCTGAACAAGTGAGTACAATTTAAGGATACGTGTATTTTCTATTTCTACATTATTGCAAAATTTCTCTATAAAATTCTGTCTCTTCATTGCCATTAATTGCTAAAAATTTCTTAAATAATCACTCATATTTAATTTATAAAAAATAGCTTGACTTTTACTAAAAATAAAAATAATATGGAATTAAATAAGAAATAATTATTGAATATTTGTTTTTCAAATAAATAAATTATATATTTTAGGATTAAATTAGGTATATCATCAAATGATCCATCAAACACTAATATAATGCAGTGTGGCTTGCGCTTTAATGATTTACTCTTCTATATCATATTAGAAGGAAACAGTTCGATGTCTCTTTTCCAAAATTCCCACAGCATATATGCGTATCTGTGATTCCTCTACTAAACCATATTTTTATCTTTAACCTTGCCCTTTATTAGTAAAGTTAGTTATTCCTTTTCTTTTTCGTCCATCCATATTTGCCCTCTAGTATCATGAACTATGATTGCGCTTGAATATTCTTAAGCTTTTTGTGTTTTATCTTTAGAGCTTTTCTTGTTGATCGATTAATTCTCATTTTATTTTAATTTTGCAGGAGTAGAGTTTTAAGATGATTTGTTGCTAGATTTATTTTCCAAAAGCTCATTTATGATTTAGTTCACTTACTCTCCATCGAGATCTTAATTTAGAGTTGACTGCTCATACTATGATTAAGGAGTCGCTTAACTTAGCCTGTCACTCATATTATTCAAGGGGTTGGCTGAGATGTCTCTGTTCGTTATCAAGCCAGGGATCTTATTCTTAGGTAAGTGAAAAGTCTCAAGAGTTGTAGTTTCTCTTGCTGAATTGAGTTGCTAAGTTTATCTCAATTAGCCAAGGTTTTTATTCCTGATTTGGCCTCTTTTCTTAATCAGGACTGCTGTAAACTTAGTGGTTCCTTCATTTTCATTTTTGCCTTTGATACATAAAGAGTCTTAAATGTGTTCTGGCAAGGCTTTAGTGTCATAAAGTGCTCTATAGAAAGTCCTAATTAGCGAGGACTTGCCTGAACCTGTTGGCCCAAAAATACCTTAATAAAATAATAATAATTATGATGTCTGCATGATCTGGTATCTTTGAGTCTCCCCTATTTTGTTACTTATTTTTCTTAAGACTGTTGAGGTCAAACCCCAAAACCTTATAATCATATATTCTTTCTCTTAAGTCTTAAATTTACTTTTTAATCATTTATTCGATTGAAGGTACTGTAAATCTAGAAGGGGAAAATACATTGTTACTTCCTAAATTGTTACTGTCTCTACTGCTGAAATTTCTTGCTTCCATTTTCTGTCCGAATGTGTAATTTAATTTAATTATTTAGTATTTTAAGTTTATGAAATTAAATAATATTAATATGAGCTCATATTTAATCATCTTTAAAATTAACTTTTATATTACACTTTCCCGTATTATAATGTATAAATTATTAATATATCATAAATTTCTGCCCACTGACTTATAATTATGCTTTAAACCTAATTTACTTAATCTTGGAAAGCTCAAATCTTTATCAATACCTTTTAATACTGCTGCTTTATCATAATATGATTGCCTTAGTATACCCTCGCTATCAATATTATTTTCTCCAATTTACTTATATTTAATATGTAAATAAAAATTTAATTTATCACATTGGAGTTATTAGTTTTTATCTTGACTGGTGTTTAATATGGACTTAGACAAATCCATTTTATTTTTAAGGTTTAAGTCCTTGTTCACTATTCTTATTCTAAATTTTACATTCGCTAATTCTTTCTTTGTGAGGTAATATATAAGTTATCAATCATAATATGAAAATTATAATTAGAGATTGTAGAGACTTTTCTAGTTGTTGCTCTTTGCAAATTCTACTTCAATGCTATCTTTATGGTCTTGGTCTTTGCTATCTAGAGCATTTTTAGGATCGAACATCTGTAGCTCATCTAGTTTAAGTTGGGATTTTAGATTCCTCTCTTCCTAAAGATGAGAAATAACACCAATTTCTCTTGATAAATTAATAGACTCAACAGAAAAAATATTAGGAGGAGAATACAAGCTTCAATTTAAAAAAGTAAATATATTTTCAAAATTCTCTCAATATCTTATTTTAGTGCTTCAAAGCATTCTATTTGTATCTACTGACATTAATCTTACTTGGACTACTTAAATTTTTATGATTTTTTGAGTTTGAGTTGTGATTGCTGTTGTCATCACAATCAAAACCCCAAAACCCCTTAGTGAGGTTTATAAGTGCTTTGATTTGTAGGGTATAGTTGGGGTCTTGTTGGGATTAGTAGAGAAAATGCAGGTTTTATATGAATTTAATGAATATTTAATGATTATTATTGTGCTTAACTCAAACAAATTTTATCTGCTTGTCTTTGTGATACCTCTTGAATCTCGCTGTCTTTAGTTGTTCTAGAATGTCATCTAATGATTATCTTGGATATGCTGGAGCTTTAACTATGACCATCTCGACTATCTTCTTAATTTTATCTCAGATTTCTTCTTATTTTATATGTTTAGCTGCTAAACTTATTGATTATTTCTCGTGCTTTGTTCCAAAGTATGACATACTTTCCATATCGCTCTCTAATATGATAACAGCAACTGCCCATACATCCCACTGAACTGAGCCATTAGTCCATTTCTCTCTAATTGGGAAGTATCCAGGAGTACCAAGAACTTTTGCTAAAGTCACTATCTCTTATCTTAAGGCTCTATTGAAATCGATAACTACGACTTCTAAAGGGCAGAGGTTAAGCATTACATTTTCAAGCTTCAAATCTCTATGAACATATCCAAGTTCATGCAACTCCTTGACACCTTTAATCATATCTGTTAGAATATCATTTAAGTCATTAGGGTATCTATTATAATATAGATAGTCTCTTAAAGTCATTTCAAATTTCTTGAGCCTTAGTGCGATGAAACCATAGCTTAATATAACACCATTTAACTTAAGCAAGTTCTTGCAATCTCTTCTTAAAGCTCTCTCTAAGAATCATATATTCGTTAGCAAACTCATTTTTTAATACTGCTCATTTTTTATGAGATAGCTGAAAGGGTATACCTTTTATGCATACTCATCAACTACTATAAGCTTTGCCTTGTTAGGCACACTTATGTGCAAGTTATTTTAAATGCAGCTACTAAGTTCAATTGCATTTAATGCAGGAATACTCATTGCTTTCGCTTGGAAGCATGCTAAAACAGTATGATCCACAGGCTAGTTCATTGATTCAAAGCGACACTGTCTCTTGAGCTTCTCCTGTAGGTCTCTTTAAGACTCAAGAATTTTTGATTTTCTTTTAGGCAGGTACAAGTTATTGAGTCTCCTAATCTTAAATCAAGAATTCACTAAGATGATGTATTTGCATATGCTTCTTAACCTTTGCTGAGTGAGTGTAAGACTTCATGCATGTTGTGCATTGGTACCTTCCATCCACTTTGTCATGTTTAAAATAGATCTTGGCCTTGCCAGAGTGTACCTCTTTAATGTGCCTCTTCAAGCTAGACTCAGTTGAAAAGAAGTTTTAGCAGTCTTCACATTAAAATGTTTTAATTTTTTCTATTGGTTTGCTGTTCCTTATCTTCTTCAACCAATTCAACTTATGTTTAAACACCCATCTCAGCACTCTACTTCTTGTTTTAAACTTAAATTTTAAATACCTCAGCTTCAAACTCTAGAGGTCTTAGCTCTGCCTCCTTTTCAATATAAATTACTTCTGGTTTCTTGGAGGAGCCAAAGTTGAGCAATGATTGACCTGATCCTAAAAGTGCCGCTCTACGATTTAAGTTGACCGCCATATTTAAATTCAAATTTAAATTTCTATTATAAAGCTCTTAAAACCTCTATAGCTATTTCTGGACTATATAGGAGTTGCAACAGCATTAATGATGGTTTGATCTAAGCTCTAAGACTTCATATTTATACATAGTTTATAACTATAAATTTTCTAATTTTATGCTCAATATTTTTAATTTTGGTACCAACTGAGAATAAATTCAGGTTGGTACTGGTACCAATTAGGTTTTGAACCATTTTGGAACTTTTCCATTCAAACCTCATTAGTTTAAAACTAGGTACTAATTAAGTTTTGGTACTATTAAATTGGTACCAATTAAAATTAAACGAATTTAGTACCAGTACTAATTAAATTTAAACAAATTTAGTACTAATTTAATGGAACTAAATTGATAAAAATGGAGCTCAATCTCTGAAGTTTGTTACAGTTTCTGCAAACTTTATCCACGTATCTTTGCAGGGTTGACCTCCTATAAGATGCCCATATTTAATAGTAAGATTTGAAACAATAGGATCCAGAAGTCTATAAGTTATAATTTGAAATTCATTAATAGGAAGAGGAACAAAGATGGAATCACTCAATGATCAAATGAAAAGAGTCGAGGCTTAAGAAATGATATCAAGATTCAGAAGCAAGGAAGATCTCTATCGATACCTAACTTTACATGGTAAGATAACTTGATGACTATTAACATATTATACAGTTGGTTTATTCCTTCCAACGATGGAAGGTACCAAAATTTCATTCTTGAGAGCAATACTTTGTGAGGAGAAGAAAGCTTTTAAAAATAAAGAGATTAAACTAATCGAAATTCCCAACTACCCTGAGATTTAGGTGACTAATCTTTATGAGGATGCCATGTAAGATGAGGAAGTGGTAGTTTACCTTCCTACCAAGAAACAACTCTCTAATAAACTACCAGAGAGAAACTTTTTCTTTGGTATTCTTGGTATAGTAAAAGAGGAGTATCTCAGAGAAATAATTGAAGAAGCACATAAGAAACGATATTCTATCTCTCCTGAAGACTAGAAAAAGCAAGGCATTCTAATAAGCTCAGCTTGGCTAGAGGAACTTAAGAAGCATCCTTATGTTTCAAGTAAGCTTTGACATATAACTTTGTAGGAAAATCTGGCACTGGCATATATCTTATGAAAGAGCATGCAAAGGTTCACAGAGAAAGAAAGTTGCAGGCAATTTATGAGGTGAGCAAGAGGCTTTATAAAGAATGTCTAAAAACCAGATGAAATGAACATAGATGCAGGAGCTGGCACTAAGAGAAGAAATATGGGCCTAAGAAAGCCATAAGAAGAGGAGAAGAAAGAGAAGCCAAACCCCTTTATGGGTTAGTTTAATATGTGAACTTATTCATTCATTTAAATCTAAAACTTATTTATAAACATTCATTCTTCCCTCTCTCGCACAGACTGTTGTCTTATCTACGCTCACTCTCTTACAGCTGCTTTGAATTAAGTCTACTGTATCGATGGGCAAGTCATGCATAAGATGATACAGCAGCGGCTTATTGTAGTGAGTCTTGATTTAACTCCAGTAGAATTCAATTCCATTAAATTAAGGGCTATAAGGAACGTTGTATACAGGAGTTATGATTAGCTCCTCATAAGCTTTATTAGACTCCTTAGTCTTATGAACTGAGAGGTTATCAACAAACAGGATGATCTCTTGGTTACTATACTTCTCTCTGACTCTGAGCTTATGAAGGAACTCTATATACTACTCTCGCTTAATAGAGCGAGGGTGATTAACATAACTCTCTAGGCCTGAATCTTCACTTATCCCAGCTAAAATTGTATGGGTGACTACCTTCACTTTTTAATCATAGACTTCTATATTATCATACTTCTTATTCCAAGATTTATTAATAAAGGTGTTGAACGTAAACAAAGCTTCATCAGCGTGTATGAACTTGATGTTATTGTCAATAGCCCTCTGCATTTAATCATATATATAGTTTAAATTATTACTATAGGATGGCACTGTAAAATCAATCACTCTCTTCACTCTGTTGACAGTCTTGAAAGTAATACCATTTCTTCTATAAATATTGGCTATAGTCGAAGGAGAGATACGCATGTCAGGAAACCTGCGATGAAACATGACAGCTCGCTAGTCTAATGGAAAGTGTGGCCAATACTTCAAAGTCTTAGAGTCGCAGAGAAAGTCAATATGAGCATGAGAGAACTTTTATTTTCTTGCAGGATGCGTTCAACAACCAGAATTAAAATGCTAAACAGCAGCTAGCAAGCAGTGATACCCAACATTTGAGGCACTCTTGCGTAATAACTTTGCTATTGCTGCAAAATTCAGCACTGGTTTGGCTTAGTCTATATTAATACTTGTACCATACCTAAGCTTAAGCAGTAAATCTAAATATTACTCATCATAAATAGACCCTAAATTTCGCTAATTTCTATTTCTCATTCTGCAAATTGGCCTAATTTCTCTACTAACCCCAATAAGACCCAACTATACCCTACAAATCAAAGCACTTATAAACCTCACTAAGGGGTTTTGGGGTTTTGAATCAATAATGTCCCCCGAGCTTAAATGCTGATTTATTATGACACTCGCTGTGTTCTTAGATATGGTTTCAGTTAAATTGTCATTTAGGTTTTATAGTTTACTTCGGAATATGGTTCCTTTATGAAAGAGAGTCTTAACATCGTTTTTATGTTAATCTGAATACTCAAGATGTTTGAAAAGATTTGTGGCTTCGGAGATTGATTTATCAACGTCGTAACGGATTTCTGAGAGATTTTTTGCTGCATATGAGAGATATTTCTAGTGGTCAGATTCTTTCACTATATCACTAATTGGATATAAGAATAATATAAGTTTACTTAAAATTAAAGACATTTAATTCAAGATTTTTATAGTTAGAATCAGGTTTATAAGGTTATATAAATTTCCTCTTCAATGTAGAGTCAGTTCTATCAATATTTAATGAAACAAAATTTTCAGTTTATTAATTTGTCCTTGACTATGACTTGCTAAGATTGTACATTTTCAAAAACGATTTACTTCTTTACAAATCTCCAACTGATTTGTCTATCGCAAAATTACTTCTTAAACTTTTCAAACGAAACTTAGACTATTCATTATAATTTTAATCATCGTTGTACTCTATACTCTGATTCAAATTTTTCCTGAAGTTATTTGTACTGTTTACATATTTCTCCCCAGTAGAGCTATAAGTCAGTTTCATTTACGAAGCGTTTCTCGATTACTTTGACTGTTAATTCTAGTATTCATTAATCTCCATAAGTTGCTTTGTTTTTAATCTTTACATCAAAGAAATCATGTTGCCGTTGTTGCTATCGACACTAACCTGGGGCTTTCTTTGAGTGTTGATGAAATCACCCCAGTCTAAGAGGGAATCTTTGCTTTATCTCAGATCTTATTGATAAGAAATTTATTGCTAGAGGAATTTACGATCGGTGTCGTCTTGAATTATCATGTCTGGATTCGGAATCAGTTGCTTGAAATGTACTATGTTTGACATGTTGTTATAAAATAGTTTCTATAAATTACGATTTAATAAAAAATTCTTGTTAAAACAAATTTTTGTAGATATAAATTGTTTTAAGCCAAAGGATGCTTATTCTTTTTAGTAATTTATATAGACATCCTACTTGGTGTTGATTAACTATCTATAAACTTCAGTGAAGATTAAGAATTCATTGTAAGATTGGTGTCTCTATTTTTATTGTAATTTTCTCCGTAAGTGTCAAGATCAGTTTGAGCTCTATGAATTTAAGAGAATGTATCGAAGTTTTAGGATTCTTATTGATTACTTTTGTTTGGAGTTTTATCTAAATTCTTTTAATTAGAGTGTTGTAGGTTTATTAGAGGTAGTTTTTATATTGTTTGCTTATTATATTAGGAAATGTTAGGCAAATTTGATGTAGAATGATTAATATTTTACTGATTGGGATTTACATCTTGGTAGGCTGCTGAGTATCTGTTCATTTTATATAAATTTAACTATTTCAGATAAAACCCCAAGAGTAAAATTTTAACGAATTTTGCGAATTAAAATTTAATCAACAATGAATCAAATGCTAGTTTAAATATATAATCATCATTCAACAATCTTGCAAATCTTGTCGTAGTACTTCTTCTCCTCCTTGGTCATGGTTGAGCTGCCTGCCACGCTGGCCTTGATGTCGTTCTTGTATACAATCTCTTCCCAGTACCACCTTCTCAGCTGGTCCGTCTCCACCTTTTCCCACACGTCGGAGAAGTGATCGATGATGACACGGGGTGCCCAGGGGTTTGCGATGTAGACTGCCTGCAGCCCCGAGTACACCTTGTCCTGGCTCACCCTCTCAAGCTTCTACATTTCGGCGTTGACTAGGTCCACCTGGGCCTGGCTGGGTTGGGCATTGAAGTCGTTGAGATTGGTCGCGACGAGGTGCTCCCTCACTTCTTGTGAAATGCGCTTCAACTTGTAAGATTATGCCAGGGACCTGGCCCAATGCCAAGTGAACAGGAGATCCTCATGATCATCAGGATGAACTTCAAATCTCTCAATTATGCTTTCATAAGAGGGCAAATCCTTTTCCCATCTCAAGAATTCGAAATTCCTGCAGACAAATTCAAGCCAGCAATAGGTGGCCTTCATGAGCTCAGCTCTCCTTTACTCAGCAGAATCCTTCTTTTGCTCTTGAGTTTTATCACTGAACACAATCTTGGTATTTCTAGCATTCAGTGTACTGTCCTTTAAAGCAGATGAAATTGCTTCTTTTACATGTTCATCATTCCTCAAGCCAACGAGTTGTTTTGATCTTGGTTGTCTGATTTTAGACTATTTAGGCTCACTGACTGGTTTCCTGTATCTTGTGCTCCCAGTTCCTTTGCCTTACTTTCTTCTAAGTTTGCTTTAGAAATTTCTGGGACTCTTGCGAGGTATATCAGGTCGTCCTTTCTTATAAACATACTTGCCCTCCATAATCAGAGTCCACTCCTTTAGAAATGCTTTCTTAAATTGTGCAGGTGGATTATCTTCAACCATGTCAATTATGTTTAGATAGGCAACTCCCCTCAACCATGAAAGAACAAGACGATTTTTGTTAGAGCACTCAAATGCATCGCGCTCAGCAGTGTCCATAACAAACCACTTCCCAGAATCCTAATAAATGCACCTGCATGAGCCTCTCTCTTAACAACACGAGATTTATCGGGTGAAAGAATCTCGATTATCATTTGGAAAAGGTATCTATCCTTTGTGAGATGACTCTGCAAGAACTGTGGAAACTTAAATAGTAGATTCTTTCTGTAGTTGTCCAACATTGGATTTGTGAAAGAGTGAATGACTTTAGGAGTGTACCAAATATCCTTCTTAACATCATAAAGGATGTGGTGAAAATTCTTCAAAGAGATGCCATGTTCCACAAGATGTTCAGGTTAACGAGTTCGCACCATATGAGCCTTAGATTGATAAAGGGCGACGAACTTCTCGACACTGTCAAACAATGGACCACCTACAAACATATTGATAGCATGCACAACACAGGCAAACTTATTTTAGTCAGTTCTTCCTGGGTGCCATTTTGCTTTAGGAAATAATTTAGATGGGTCCATCTGTTCTTGATTCTCATAGAGTTTGGTGCATTGGAACTCCCTTAGAACTTCCAAGTAACGCTTTTCACGGAAATCATTGCCAGTCTCTAAAACATATTCACTATAATTTTCTTCAGCATCTGGATCTTTGTGTTCTGCAGATGCAGCTTCTTGCCACTCATCAGCAATGAGGTTGTCGATTTAGTAATTTTAGAGAGAATCGAGCAGCATTCTAGTCTCTTGGTCATACTGTTGAAGCATTTGGCTCTGCTTAGGCTGCTCTGACTCTTCCTCACTCATGCTGACATCTTCCATCTGTCCCTTGCATTCCTCCTCTTGCTGGTGGCCTGCCAACTCATGAGAGTTTCCATTCACACTAACCTTATGAGAATCTTGCGAACTGCTGTCAGAATCCTCGCTATCACTTGAACTGGTCCCTTCGTCCTTGTCTCGATCAGAGCGCGCTCCCGCGTATATGTTTCAGCAGGGGTGGTCATGGAGCCCTGGCATCTTCTCACTGACAAACGACTCAACTCTGGCTCGATCACATGGATACATCATCTTCGAGTGCTCCACCCACACTGCCTTTCCTCGAGGATCGTTTTCATACATGACCTTGGCGTGAATGGCGTTCCTAATCACCTTTACTTCTAGGATGTCTCTCACTTTGGAGGCCTCTCCCTTGCCAAGTGGTGCTTGCTGCTGGATCTGTTGTTGTGGACCCTTGCTTTGATCTGAGCTTGACTCCATTTCTAATCTCAAAGTTTAATTCTTAAAATAAATTATAATTTTAATAGGGCGTATTAGATTTTAAATATTGGGAATTAAACTTTAATTGGCTTATTAAATATTTTAGTATTAAAAGTTTGTCTAACTTACCAAATCAGTGTTGCAGATGAATTCTAGGGTAAAAACGCAAATGGGGACCAGCAAAGATAGTCATTCGAGAGCCCTTGAAAAGACGCATCGTCCTCTAATCTACGACACAGACAATTGTTTCCCAGGCTGAGATAAATTTCAAATAAGAATGGTGGGGTTTTGGCACTTTTAATAGAGTATGGGTGATTCGTGATTTCGCAGATTGGGTGGCCAAAACCAGAATCAATTACAGTATCAGACAGCCTGCAGGCTCAGATGCTTCAGGGCATCGACCAAAGAGCATGCGAACGCGCCGGTGAGCCACCGCATGTCCAATTTTGATAGCTGCACAGCCAGGGCCTGCGCATAGCGCCGCAGCTGCTTCCTATAGTCTATTAGGAGGTAAACTTACTTTGTAGAGACAGGCAGGAGCATGGGGTTGAGGTCGCGGCACTTAATGAACCTGAATGCCTTTTCCACTGGAGCCATTCGTACTGGTAGGGGCCCAAGAAGAGTATGGGGACATTAAGCTTCTGCAGGACGCTATTGGTGTAGCTGCTACGGTGGTAGGACGCGTTGTCCATCAACAATAGGGAGTGAGATCGCCAATCTTATTCTTAGTTATCTAAATGCTCTACAATGTCCATAATGAAAGCCAAAAAAGTGTGGGAGTTAGTATATCCTACACTAACATTGAACATGAATGTGCCCATATTTGATGCAGCTGCTGTTATACATAACCTGCTAACTCGTCGTTATGAAGATTCTACATTCTACTTCTTTCCTGATATCCATGAATAGCTTCGGCAGTCTGTATTTTGAATGATGGTCTCATCAATGTTGTAAATAGTGAATGCTGAACAGGAAGCTTGAATAAAATATGCTGAAGCAATTTAGCGTTACAATAGGGATTTCAAATTATTATGGTTGGGTGTGAGGTGAGAGATTTTGTGATAGGCATGTGCATCTCCTTCTTCAGGAATTAACTTATGCGATACTGAGACAATTACTCATCCAACTACTGCTTCAGTTTGTTCATTATTTTCCTGGTAGTAATTATGCCTTGGTCATTTTCGATGGTTTCGCAGATGCAGGCTTTGACATCTTCACTTAGATAAAGTTGTTTTCGGCCCCTCTTCTGGGGAACAAGTAAATCAGGTTATTTGCTATCGAGCTTTAGTAGCCTTTAAACATGATATCGACTAATACCTAGCAGCCTAGAGATACTAGTCACATCAATCTGCTACTCGTTGTTATGTTAAGCAAGTTCATTGATCCTACTCCATTCAGTTTGATGAGTAATATTCCTATAATGGCGCAACAAAGCTCTTCCATGCATAGGCTGTAGATTAGAGTATTGAGTGGCAGTATTGTTTATCACAACTTAGGATTCTGAGTTTAGATTTTCTTGACTTTAAACTGAGTGTTCTTGTTCATTCTGGTGATCATAGATGGGCAAGTCATCAGTAAAATTTCCTACATCTGGAAATGCCCACTATTATACAAGGTGTGCTAGTCTAAGAATTTCACTTTTCGGTAAAAGGCTTTCGCTATCTTCACATGATTTGAGAAATCTAGTGACTTGAGACCTGGGATCAAATATCTCAAAGAGTGGGTCTTTTCCAACAGTCGTGTACCCCTACAAATAATTGCTGACTTATTCTGCTATTTCCAGAGAGGAGTATTCTTCAATCTATACCTCCTCCTCACTCTCTATTGGCATGTAGACCAACTGGCTGCGTAATACGCCCACCTCCTTGGGTGGCTTGGGGTTTTGGAGATTGGACTTTGCATGAAAACTTCTGGGCTCGCAAGGATTTTATGAAATAGCTTCTGAAGACACAATTTGCTGTTCGTCAACTTCTTGTTAGAGAGAGATGTATTGGGAATATGTGTTTTACGAGGACGCCCACGCTTTCGTTTATTTAGTGGTTTCGATTTCGTCTGCATTAGGAGAGATTTCTCAAAGCGTATTCCTAATAGTTTTAAAATTATTCTTTGGGTATAAAACCGCCTCAATAATCTTTTTAAAGCTAGACTTCCTGAATCAAAATTGAGGAAGTTTATTCCTGGCACCCTCCACAGAATGTTATTAATAATTTTTTTATTATGCGATAGTAGATGAACTTCCTAGACCTTTAGTCCAAGCTCTCGAGCAAGCGCGATCTTTATCTTTTTTTGACGCAAGATGGAAAAGCCCATATGCCAAGCATTAAGTAAGCAAACTCATACTTCCTTAGTGACATATTGAAAGGGACCAAGAATGTAAGAAATACATTTAAAGTAATACGTCACCTCATCATAGTATATCCGTAGAGACTAAGTCACTGTCTCTGCCATCCCACAGCTTGAAGGTCTCACTGTCGCCGATCTTTTATTATTAGCTCAAGAGCATTCATAGTGCCTTGAGTTCCTGCCATCACCACGGGATTGGAAGAAGATTGATAGATAGTGGCTGGGTGATATCATTAATACTGTCATACCCGAGCAACTTTAAGCTAAAATTGATATTGCACTCAAGAAGAGAGCAGAGAGAATATCTGAGCAGAGAAATCTGAATGTGTAGTTAAGACCTGAATTTGCTGAGGCCTTTTCACATTGCTTGCACATTTCGCGTAAGTCAGTTCAACTATGTACTCATGTAATTTTTAGAGGATAAAGGGAGAGCTGTTGCTCTCCTTAAGCCTAAATCAAAGAGAAAGCGCACTCGCTCAGAATTTGAGGAAACTAAGGAAGAGGAATCACTTATGAAGGCTGATAAGAAAGAGTACATGCTCTAAGTAAAGCGCTTGAAAAAAGACTTCAACAACATAACCCAAGGTCACTTGAACAACCGTAGCTTCAATATGGGTATCCAGAGCCAGTTTCAAAATGCGTCTCATGAGAAAGTGCCTTAAGGAAGTCAAAGCTTGAACAAGATGCAGTTCTACATTTGAGGCCATGATTAGTTGCTTATG
>ARYC01017571.1:0-120148 GCA_000711775.1 Oxytricha trifallax | reverse complement strand
AGAAAGAGATTTGCAATATTTAATGCAAAAGAGATTTAAATTATTTCTACTCGTTCATGATAGCATTGTCTATTTTGTACTTGGATTTATCAACTGGTTCCTCTGTCTGTTTGCAAGGAGTCTCCACATTGAACGAAATGAATGGCTTTAATTTCCTAAAACATTAAAGTTTAAGAATTTAAAAAACTCAATCTACAATAAAAAATCGCATGTAAATTTATTCATTAATTCATTGAAAGCTCTGATATTCTATATCATCACTTGACCTAAATTTGGGATGAACATTTTTAAGTTAATATAATTATTGTATGTTAAAGAGTATCATTTAATCGTTACACTTACTTTATATTCGTTTTCTTGCACCTGGGGTGTTTGGATTAGATTCGCAAATTTAATCGCTTAAAGATTGCTGAGCTTCGTCGTTTTCTTTGTCTCTATGGCTTACAGATGTGAAATTTATATAAAAACTTTAATATTAGTCACGTTAATTCAGTTATTAAATTAAATTGTAATTAAATTGTCTGAATCTTCATCGAGTCTGGATTGTTAAACATCCCGTTTTGATTCCTCCATGTTAAATTATTATACAATTAAATGCTTTATTAACTCAACCATCAAACGATTTTATTTCAACCCTATTTTATTTAAAGCATTTCTTCTTTACAAAGAAAGTATTAAGAAATAAAAGAAATTTATGATATTACCATTATAGAGCCATATTTATGCAATAAAATTATCTGTTTCATTAATTATAATTCAAAAATTGACAAGTTCACTTTGTGCTTCCTTTTATGAACAGCGCATAATCATCCTAATCATAAGCTCTTTGCATGGTACACATGAAAACATGGGCATTATTTCATTTTCTTAGTCAAAATCAATATAATTTGTGGTATTTTACTAATGCAATTTTATCATTTCTAGCATGGCTTAGCGATCTCTTCCTATAAAATTACTCTTCCCGCTGGAAAACTGCCATTTAAAACCACAAAACTCATTAGTAAGGTTTATAAGTGCTTTGATTTGTAGGTTATAGTTGGGGTCTTATTAGGGTTAGTAGAGAAGTTAGGTCAATTTGCAAAATGAGAAATAGAAATTAGCAAAATTTAGGGTCTATTAATGATGAGTAATATTTAGATTTACTGTTTAAGCTTAGGTATACGAGTATTAATATAGACTAAGTCAAACCAGTACTGAATTATGCAGCTATAGCAAAGTTATTACATAAGAGTGCCTCAACTGTTAGGTATAACTATGTGTTAGCAGTTTAGCATTATAACTCAGGTTCTTTAAAACTTCGTGCAAGAAAATAAAAAGTTCTTACAGGTCCATATTGACTATCTCTGTGACTCTAAGACATTAAAGTATTAGGCTCATTTTCCTCTTGACTAACTAGCTACCATGTTTCATCGCAAGTTTTCTGACATGAGTATCTCTCTTTAGACTATGGCCAATATTTATAGAAGAAATGGCATTACTTTCAAGACTTTCAACAGAGTGAAGAGAGTAATTGATTTTACAGTGCCATTTTATAGTTATAATTTAAACTATATTTTATTAAATGCAAAGGGCTATTACTAATGACATCAAGTTCATATAAACGCTGATGAAGCGGTGTTTGCATTCAACACCTTTATTAATAAGTCTTGGTATAAGAAGTATGATTGTTCCAACCGAGACCCCTCCCACCTAATAGACCCCCTCCCACTCAACAACATCCCCATTCATATGAAAATTTAAATTCTTAATGTTTAAATCATTTTCCTTCATGACTTCTTGATATCATAATATTTTTACACATAAAAAACATCATTTTTTTCCTAATTTTTCTCAACCTATATAATGAAACTCTTTTTTCAATTTTGGTATATATAAATTTTGACAACGTCCGTCGACCGTTTTTAGTACATACTCCTATAGGAAAATTATTTAATCATCTATATCTCATGGTCTTGATATAATTATAACGAAAAAATAATCAACCAAAAAACCCACACAAACATTAATCCTACAATTCAAATCATTTTAATCGACTGCATTCAATATAATTTCAATAGAAGTCCCAATAATTTTTATATTTTATTTATTTTTCTCAATTTCCTGTATATTTTATCATTATAATTTTTATAGCAATTGATTTTTTATCTAAAATAAATATCAAGAATATTAATATAATATGTTTTTAATAAAGGAATAATCAGTTAATAAAGAATATAGATATAATTTTATTTATTTAATTTATCATATTACATGAATTTGATTTGAATTTAATAAATGTTAATTTAAAATTATATTATATTAATATTCTTGATATTTATTTTAGATAAAAAATCAATTGATATAAAAATTATAATGATAAAATATACAGGAAATTGAAAGAAAAAAAATATAATATAAAAATTAATGGGACTACTATTGAAATTATTTTGAATGCAGTCGATTAAAATATTTTGAATTGTAAGGATTAATGTTTGTGTGGGTTTTTTGGTTGATTATTTTTTCGTTATAATTATATCAAGACCATGAGATATAGATGATTAAATAATTTTCCTATAGGAGTATGTACTAAAAACGGTCGACGGACGTTGTCAAAATTTATATATACCAAAATTGAAAAAAGAGTTTCATTATATAGGTTGAGAAAAATTAGGAAAAAAATGATGTTTTTTATGTGTAAAAATATTATGATATCAAGAAGTCATGAAGGAAAATGATTTAAACATTAAGAATTTAAATTTTCATATGAATGGGATGTTGTTGAGGTGGGAGGGGGGGTCTTGTTAGGGTGGGAAGGGGGTTCTCGTTTTAGGCCTGGGAGGTGGGGTCTCGGTTGGAACACATGATAATATAGAAGTCTATGATTAAAAAGTGAAGGTAGTCACCCATGCAATTTTAGCTGGTATAAGTGAAGATTCAGGCCTAGAGAGTTATGTTATTCACCCTCGCTCTATTAAGTGAGAGTAGTATATAGATTTCCTACATAAGTCCAGAGAGAATTATAGTAATCAAGAGATCATCCTGTTTGTTGATAACCTCTCAGTTCATAAGACTAAGGAGTTTAAGAAAGCTTATTAAGAGTTAAACATAACTCCTGTATATAACTTTCCCTATAGCCTTCAGTTTAATGGAATTGAATTCTACTGGAGTTAAATCAAGACTCACTACAAGAAGCTGCTGCTGTATCATCTTATGCATGACTTGCCTATCGATACAGTAGACTTAATTCAAAGTAGCTGTAAGAGAGTGAGCGTAGATAAGACAACAGTCTGTGCGAGAGAGGGAAGAATGAATGTTTATAAATAAGTTTTAGATTTAAATGAATGAATAAGTTCCCATATTAAACTAACCCATAAAGGGGTTTGGCTTCTCTTTCTTCTCCTCTTCTTATGGCTTGCTTGGACCCATATTTTTTCTCTTAGTGCCAGCTCCTGCATCTATGTTCATTTCATCTAGTTTTAGACATCTTTATAAAGCCTCTTGCTAACTTAATGAACTGTGTGATGTTTTCTATCTCTATGAACCTTAGCATGCTCTTTCATAAGAAATATACCAGTGCCAGATTTTCCTACAAATTTATATTTCAAAGCTTACTTGAAAAGATAAAGATGCTTTTAAGTTCCTTAGCCAAGCTGAGCTTATTAGAATTCCTTGCTTTTTCTAGTCTTCAGGAGAGATAGAATATCGTTTCTTATGTGCTTCTTCAATTATTTCTCTGAGATAATCCTCTTTTATTGTACCAAGAACACCAAAGAAGAAGTTCCTCTCTGGTAGTTTATTAGAGAGTTGTTTCTTAGTCGGAAAGTAAACTACCACTTCCTCATCTTACATGGCATCCTCATAAGGATTAACGGCTGAAATCTCAGGGTAGTTGGAAATTTCTATTAGTTTAATCTCTTTATTTTTAAAAGCTTTCTTTTCCTCACAAAGTATTGTTTTTAAGAATGAAATTTTGGTGCCTTCCATCGTTGAAAGGAAAAACCAACTGTATAATATGTTAATAGTCATCAAGTTATCTTACCATGTAAAGTTAGGTATCGTTAGAGATCTTCCTTACTTCTGAATCTTGATATCATTTCTTGAGCCTCGACTCTTTTCATTTGATCATTGAGTGATTCCATTTTTGTTCCTGTTCCTATTATTGAATTTCAAATTATAACTTATAAACTTTTGGATCATATTGTTTAAAATCTTACTATTAAATATGGGCATCTTATAGGAGGTCAACCCTGCAAAGATATGTGGAGAAAGTTTGCAAAAGCTGTAACAAACTGCAGAGATTGAGCTCCATTTTTATCAATTTAGTTCCATTAAATTAGTACTAAATTTGTTTAAATTTAATTAGTACTGGTACTAAATTTGTTTAATTTTAATTGGTACCAATTTAATTGTACCAAAACTTAATTAGTACCTAGTTTTTAGCTAATGAAGTTTTAATGGAAAAGTTCCAAAATGGTTCAAAACCTAATTGGTACCAGTACCAACCTGAATTTATTTTCAGTTGGTACAAATTAAATATATTAAGCATAAAATTAGAAAATTTATAGTTATAAACTATGTATAAATATGATGTCTAACACCTAAGAATCAACCATTGTTTTTGCAGTGCCAGCTCCTAAACAAAGTTAGTATAGCCAGTGAGGTTTTTACTTATTAATAATAGAAATTTAAATTTGAATTCAAACATGGCGGCTAACTTAAATCGTAAGTGAGTTTCTCTTGGAACAGGTTAATCATTGCTCAACTTTGGCTCCTCCAAGAAACCAGAAGTAATTTATATTGAAAAGGAGGTAGAGCTAAGAGTTCTAGAGTTTGAAGCAGAGGTCTTCATAATTGAAGTTAAAGATAAGAAGGGTAGAGTAGAGATAGGAGTTTAAACATAAATTGAATATTCAGAGGAGCTAAAAGATCAGCAACCAATTAAAAAGATAAAAACACATTAATGTGAAGACTGCTAGAATCTTTTCTAAACTGAGAAAAGCTTGAAGAGACACCTTAAAGAAGTACACTCTGGCAAAGCCAAGATTTATTTCAAGTATGATAAAATTGATGGAAGGTAATGATGTGCAACGTGCATGAAGTCTTTTACACACTCTGCGAAAGTAAAGAAGCATATGCAGAAGCAAATTTTGAGTAAATATTTAATGCAGGATAAAGAAAACTTAAAAATTAGTTCCAGCAATAAGAAAAACTTATACTCTCGATTCACAAATAGAGCAGCAAAAGGCAAGAAAGACTCAAGAGACAGAAGCGATATGAATCGATGAACCAACCAGCAGGTAATAAAATTTTACCATGCTTCTAAGCGAAGGCTATGAATATAACTGCATTAAATGCAATTGATCTCAGCACTTGTATAGAAAACTACATAGTAGTTGATGAGTATGTGTTCCGCCCGAGATCCCCTCCCCCACCCCCTCCCACGTCTACCGGTCGACAGAGACCCCCTCCCTCACCCCCTAAAATACCCCATTTCATATCAAATTTTGTATCTAGAGGGTCTAAATCGATTTCCTTCTTGACATCTCGACATCATAGACCTTATTTTATATAAAATTTCATAAAATTTTCAAAATTCTTTATTTCCATGTTAGTGCCTTATATTATATAAATTTTATGATTTTATAAGTTTCACTATGTTTGTTAACCTTTTTTACACTTCCTAATGAAATATAAATATAGATACTTTTCGATTAAATATTCTTAAAATTTTATTTCTAAATAAAATTTATATACTGTTATGTACAAAATTTAATTTAAAATTTTTTTATCTCTTAAATCAACTTCATTTGACATAATTCGAAGATAAAGCCTGATCAATTTTTCAAGTTTTTAATTTTCACAAGATTTTGATTAATTATATTTTTCATTATTTTTGAAAATCTTGTGAAAATTAAAAACTTGAAAAATTGATCAGGCTTTATCTTCGAATTATGTCAAATGAAGTTGATTTAAGAGATAAAAAAATTTTTAATTAAATTTTGTACATATCAGTATATAAATTTTATTTAGAAATAAAATTTTAAGAATATTTAATTGGAAAGTTTTTATATTTATATTCATTAGTGACAGTGTAAAAATGGTTAACAAACTTAGTTAAACTTATCAAATCATAAAATTTATATCATATAAGGCACTAATATGGAAATAAAGTTTTTTGAAAATTTTATGAAATTTTATATATAAAATAGGGTTTATGATGTCGAGATGTCAAGAAGGAATTCTATTTAGACCCTTTAGGTACAAAATTTGATATGAAATGGGGTATTTTAGGGGGTGGGGGAGGGGGTGTCTGTTGAGGGGTCGACGGGGGAGGGGGTGGGTGAGGACTGGCGAACAAGTATGCATACAAGGTGTATCCATTCAGCTATCTTCTTAAGAACCAACAGTAATAAAATGAGTTTGGTAATGAATACATGGTACTTCGAGAAGCCTAAAGTAAATATTGCAAGAATTTGCTAAAGCTCGATGTTGTTATTTTAAGCTATGGTTTCATAGCATTTAGGCTAAAGAAATTAGAGATGAGTCTGAGAGACTACCCATATCACAATAGATATCCTGGTGATTTGAACGATATACTCTCAGATATGATACATTGTGTTAAGGAGTTGCACGAACTTGGATATGTGGGATATGTGCATAGAGATTTTTTGCCTGAAAACGTTATGCTGAAACTCTGCCCTTTAGAAGTAGTGGTTATCGATTTCAATAGAGCTTTAAGATAGGAGATTGTTACTTTAGCACATGTCCTTGGTACTCCAAGGTACTTCCTTATAAGATAGAAGAGGACAAATGGTTCTGCTTAATGGGATTTTGGGCAGTAGCAGCAATAATATTAGAAAGTGAGATGAAATGTATGTCTATTTTGGTACCAAAACATGAGAAATAATCAATAAGTTTGGCTGCTAAACATATTAAGCAAGATGAAATATGCAATGAAATTAAGAAGATAGTTGAGATGGTCATCGTGAAAGCTCCGCATATCCACGATAATCATTAGATGATATACTAGAACAACTACAGACTGCTAAATTCAAGAGGTATCACAAAGATAAGCAGATAAAATTTGTTTAATTTAAGACCACTAATTAACATTAAATATTCATTAAATTTCCATGAATGCGTTTTCTCTACTAACCCCAATAAGACCCCAACTATCCCAACAAATCAATACACTTATAAACCTCACTTAGGGGTTTTGGGGTTTTGATTCATGCTGCTATGCCCAGAAATCTACTTTAATTTATCTGGAGCCATTAAGAAATTGCTTGATAGTTTATTTTATGCTAGAGATTATTGGCGGTCTCTATTGGAGGAAGTCAATTCATTTGAGTCTTGGCGCCCTCGCCCCTTTAAAGTTTATATTGAATAGTGATTTCTTCGAGAAGAGATAATTAGTATCTTATACAATGAAATTTATGAAAGTGAAACAATAAACTAAGAGAAAGCATTTTTATGGATAAATATATCTTGAGAGATGTTATTTCCTCAATCATTGGATCTGTGTTTTTAGTGATAATCCTTGTTAAAGAGTTGATTATTTCTTATTTTTATTAGTAATCACTAATACTGAGCTCTCCTCCATTCCGTACATATAAGCTCTCCAATTAGTATACTTTATAAAGAAATCAAATGACTGTCTCTTGATAAACAATTTCAGGATCATATTACGAATTTCATTCGAAAGTAGTCCAAGTTTTTTACTTAAAGATTTTGCTTTTTTGGACTTCTTGAAGATTAATTGATTAATCAAAGAAGATTTTTCTTTTTCAAAATACATCTGTATTACATGAATTATTATATTTAAGATTTATAGAAAAAGTTAATCATTTTATAGTGTATAATAAGAACATAAGCCTATTAGCAATTATAAATCTCTTCGTTCTAAATTTCCTCTGTATAAATATTACTCTTGAATTATAATTCAAGAATCTTTGCTTTAAGTAGAACTTCTGTGCTGTCTAGGATATAAAGTCATAAAGATAAAACTATGATCTCTCTTCTGCTATATGTTATAAGGAGTGATGAGTGTACTTAAAGGATCTATAAATAGTTTATCAGCAAATCTTAGTTTGTAATTAATAGAATAAGTTTGTAGAAAATGCTAGTTATACTTACGCTTATATCCTTCGTTGCTAGCGTTCCCTATAGTCGACACCCTGCCTTTTTAACCATTTTTTCATAATTCTCTTGAAAGTCTTGACTGTTTGTTCAATTTTAGCCTTTCTGATTATTTCATTCTTTCTGTCATCAAATCTATCATAAGCTATCTTCATCATAAGTTGCATTTGTAAAGCCATTATCCATTCGTATTTTCTACCTTTTAAGGTATTTTATTCTACTACTTGTTTTATTAATTCTTCTCTCTAAAAGTGTAACAAAAATTTAACTAAATATTTTATCATACCTTCATTCATAAAACCCAGAAACATTGAATATAATCAATGTCAAATAGTTGCTTTATTTTTAATAAGATTAAATTTTATTGGATAATTCTGATGAAATCCCACCTGTATAATTTGAAATAATTCTTCTTGCGCTTTTCTTATTCAATTTCTTCTTTTCTCATCTATGCATACATAATCTTATGATTATTCTCTTAGGCTATGTATCTCTTCTCATCTTGAATGGTGTTCCACTCTGATAGCATGGATTTATTCTAAGTAATGAAGTTTCTTGAGAGAGATTAGCTGCTCATGTCATGTTAAACACCTTTCCTTGCATATCTCTTGTTCATGTAAGTCTAATAGTGGTCTATAAGTACATTTTAAAATTCTCAAAAGTTATGATTAAATGAATAAAGATAAAAAACAGAGACAGAAGTTACTTACTTTAGAGAGATTGTTCTATTTCTTTGGTGTCTCGTTTAACAGGCTTCATAACTATGCTTTCATTTATGTTTGAGTCTTCGTTATTTATCATGACTGAGTCATCCATCATAAACTAAGAGATAGGCAGATATTTAAGTAAAAATTAGTTAAAATAAAATCAAATTAATTAGCATAAATGGTTTATTTGAATCATTTGTAGTCTGCTTTTTAGGGGCAGCTGTTTAGAAATTTGGATCCATTGGAAAAGTTACAGAAAGAATAATGCTGCAGCTCTGTATGCAAAATATTGAAAAGTACACATACTCTGGTTAATTTCTAAATTATTCTTTCGTCATTGGAGCAGATCCAAACATGAATTGTCTCCTCTATATGCCAATAACATCAATTAATTTCTTATTTTTACAATAAACACAAAAGCATTCATTCAGTAAATAATTATTAAAATTTATACAATAAATTTAATATAGTTAATTAATTTAGACGACTGCATATAGTAAAATAGTAAAATAAAAAATTATAAGTTTAAGAAAAATAATTTTAATTTGTAGTAAAATTAATTGAGAGCGAGTAGTTTATTCGCATCACAATGCTTTTCCTTATAGTAAAAAGCTTTTGAATATATTAATTTAATAGTCCAAATGTTTTAAATTAATATAGTTCTTTCACTTAATTACACAACATTTAAGGTGATTGAATTTTAAAAAGAAATAAAATTAATCTATAACTTACATTAAACAGATATTTATCGAAGTGCTCTTCATTAGGCTCTTTATGATGAGTACTCAGCCATATTTTAAGTTCAGGCATTTGTCTTTTTAAGCTTTTCTAACTTTTCAAACTCACATTAGTTTGCTACTTCCTGAGTGAAGTCTAATCTTACTTAAACATCACTGAGAATCGAGCTGGTAGTTAGTATCCTTTGACATTTATTTTGCAGTAGATATGAGTAGCTTCGATTATTTCAATGTGATTTTATCGCATAGGGAAGATATTAATGTGGGAATCATTGTTTGTTGAAATAATACGCAGTAGTTTATAGTTTAAAGATTTAATGTCTCTATTTGCTTGAGTCAAGAGCGTCTAGCAATCTTAATTTAAATTGTCTTAGTGTTTTGAGTATTTTTAATCAATTTCGTGAAGCTTTGAAAGAGTGGACCTTATCTCAGAGTTTGATTCTCTTGTGAAAGAGGATAGACTTTCCTTTTGTTTGTACATTTTATTGTTGTAGGTTTGGAAATATATAGAAGTTTAATTTGGATCGATTTCTGTAGAGGAATTATAGTTTCTATCATCTATAAGGCTTTAGTTATTTTTACTTTAAAAATCAACTTCAGATTAGAGGCCATATGGGTCTTTCACTGCATATCTTTAATGACTTGTTTTTAGAGACTATCTATCAATTATTTTCTAACTAAAGTTGCCAAGCAAATTATTCCTTGTAAATTACTTCTGTTTTGGAGATGGATCATATTCTAAGGGAAATTGCTTGGCATATCTTAGTCTACTAAGCTAAGATGATTTTTAATCAGTAGAAGAAATTAATTAATCTTTCCTAGGTAATTAATCATTTCTTAGCTTCTTGGATTAAAATTACCCTGTATCTTAATTCCTAGTTGAATGATTTTTTAGGCCATAGTATTTTTCTATAGTTTCACCACCAGATCGGATAAAAGATGGCTCTTTAATTTTTACCATTGAACTTTAAGATTCACTGAGGTCATTCGTGATTTTGATATTTCTTCTGCCACCTGTCTTACTCTACTTCAAGAAACTCTAATTATGTTCGCTTTGATAACTCTCATTTTCATTACTATTTTGAAGGTGCTACTGCTGCTTCCTTATAATTCTTATCTTATTAATGCCACTGCTACTTGATGCTCGCATACTATTTCGCATAATATTTTAAGAAATTTATTGATCTTTAGTTTAATAGGCTGTGGATATCTACCGATTTATACTGGCATATTACTGCTTAGATTTTCGCATACTTGTGTACTAGTTTTAGTTTTACTTTTCTCTTTCATCTAAGAGATTAATTTAAAGTATTTTTGCTATGATTGTAAGACTGTGCCAGATCTGAGTCTAGGTAGTCTTTCTAAGGGGATTATGAGGAAGTTTTTATAGAAGAATTCCCTATCTTTTTTATATGTGAGAGCTATGAAACTGAAACAGAAGTTTAGTTTCTTGTTTGGGAAGCTGATTGATATTTATTCAATAAGGGGTAAGCTGATTGTTAATTGCTTGTATAATTAGGATTCTTCAAATCATATTGGTTTACTACAATTTATCATTTGTTATAATGAAAATTCTAATAAGGAATACTACAGTAAGAGTCGCTATCAATTTTTATATTGATAAAAGATCTCTAAGATTCAGTATCAATATTTCTACGAATCAGTAACTTCTTTGTCTCTCCCTATTTCATAATTAATTCTTTATTATATTTTAATAAAATTTAATGGCATCCAATCCTATTACTGATTATGATTGCTATTAGTTATTTAAAAAGTACAACACAGATATGAGTGCAAGAGGAGAAAATAAGAGTTGCTGCAATGTTTTCTGATTGCAAGTGATAACTATTTATAGATTGTATAATATATGTCTAGGCGCACTCAGCTAGAATATAATTGTGAAGTATAATAAGTCGTAATGTTAGATAGAAAAATAAACTTAAAAGTCCATGTTAACTTACTTTAATGCATTTTTGTCTTTTTTTGTCAATAATTTCCAGAATATCTTATATTTTGTAATATATATATAGGAAAATTGGTGCTCAAATTTATATACCAATGTTAAAAATGAATATTGATATAGAATAGAATTGATAGGGTAAAATAATTTCTTTTTATGTGATAAACGATAAAATATCATACATCATAATCTACAAAACATAAATTCTAGCATCCATTTATAAACAATGCACATAACATAACTTAGTCGCTTCATAACAAACTTTTAATTAATAATTTATATTTGTTTTTAAACAATTCCACTGTAATTTAGTATTTAATTAATATAAACTAGAATCATCATCATCAGGCTTGTTTTGATCAGATCCACCACCTGGTTAGTTTCCACTGTTGTCACTGGGTGGTTGTTGTGGTGGCTGTTGTTGTTATTACTAAGCAGCTGGTTGGCCACCTGCACCTGGTTGTTGGGATGACGCAACAATTGACTCTTATAGAGCTGCTTCTTCATCTTCGAAACCAGTTTCGAACAAATAGTTACGCTGCTAGTTCTTCATTCTTGTCGCAAGCAAAGTAAGCTTCAGCTGCTTTGTGCTTGGGGAATCCTAGGGAAGTCAAACGGTTGATAGCTTCCATCTCATCCTGAGTCACTCTAATCATAAACTACATTTTAAATAGATTTACACTCTAGTTATTTAAAAATAAATGAATTGAGCCTGGTGGGTTGGCACCTCCAGCACCACCATGAGCATGTCCTGCTCCAGCTCCAGCACCTGCCATGCCATATATAGAGAATTAGCTATATAAATATTTTGATGCCAGCAAGGCCGGCGTTTGGATCACCAGCAAGAATCAAGTTCATGAATGCTGCTGGGTTTTGTTGAATGAGTGCAAACAATTGTGGTTGAGTCTGTTGGAGTTGTGACATGAATTGTTGATAGAATTGAGGGTCTTGTAGGATTCTTTATCTGATCAAGGCAAAGTTGGGGTTCTGAGCAAGTGCTGCAAATGGATTACCTGCACCTCCAAATGGATCGCTTGATCCCTCTTCATCACCATAGTCATCGCCCATATCGTCACCACCTGCACCAGCTCCTTCTTAGCCACCTGGTTGACTAGCGAGAGCCTGGAGATTAACACCAGACAAAAGATACTCGAAAGCACGATCTGGATTATTGAAAGCTGCTCTTAAAGCTAAAATACACTGATCTCTTGGCTTGCCTGAAATCATAACCAACTCATTCACCTAAACTTCTTGCTCTGGGCTTAGTCCGCCAGCATCAGCAGCTCCAGCTCCTGGTTGTTGCTAAGCAGCTGGTTGCTGTTGAGCTGCTGCTGGTTGTTGTTACTATTGAGCAGCTGGCTGTTATTGAGCATCTGGTACATCCTCCATCTTAACATCTTCCTGCTTCTTTGGGGCTGGCTTTGCCTAGAAATTAAAATAATGTTAATAATCTCGCATTCTTCATCGATGTAATGTCTGCACATACCTTTGAGATCATGACTACGAGGAAATCACCTTCCTTGATTTGGTAATCCTTGAGAGACTTGTTATCGTCTTCCATAACTTTACCATAGGCAATGAGCTTCATTAGATCAGCTTACATTTGATGTTCAGCTTGGATCTTCTCTTTCACTTGACGAATCTAAAAATGTATGAGCATCCATTATAAGATCAATAAGCAAAATGGTAATTCAGGGTCGCATTTAAATACCCAAAAACCTGCAATTTTTTTATTTATTTTGGGAATCATTTATGTTAGTATAAAGGAGAAAATATAAGATTCGCTTTTAATATTTTTTCCGAAATCTTTTTTCGGAATAAATCAAAATTAGGCGTATAAGATTATTGCTACATTTAACATAATTGTATTTTAGTTAAATCATATTTATTGAGAAGAGTTTCATAATTATGTATGTTATAGCATCTTTTAAAACCTGATTTATAGACTGACTTATATTAACCAAACAAAAGGTATTTTATGAAATTAAATTAAAGGGTTTTGGGGTTTATATTGGTATAGTTACTTACAGTGTCGGATTCCTCAACCTCAATAGGGAGTTGTTTACCTTGGAGAGTCTTGATGATAATTTTCATTTTAAATTCGTTTATTATGATTATAACTTTAAGAAAAATTTGGTTGACAATTATTATTCGATAACTTAACAACCACTTAAATCACAGATCATCTAACAGAAATTATTAATTTAACTTTTAATGATTTTGACACATTTTAATATTAGATTGATTGAAATTGCTTAATAGAATAGTTAATGTGGCAATTTATGAATGCAACCAAGAACAAAAGTTTGCCAACTGTGGGGTTCGAACCCACGCGGACTCTCGCCCAGTGGATCTTAAGTCCACCCCCTTAAACCACTCGGGCAAATTGGCTACTCCAACAACCTACTCACTCAGCCGTCCTTTATCCTCCCAAAGAGCTTTTAGTCAAACTTCTTAAGGAAATTATTTATTTATTACAAATTTAAAGCATTGTCATTACAAAGAAATTCTCATAAACTTTTTAGCGATATTTGTAATCGATTGAAATTTTACATGAATTTGTAAATCAGGAAGAATAGAGTAAAATGAAACATAATAAAAGGTAAAAGCTCATTTATTTTATGAACTATAAAAAACAATTTTACTTTGTATTATGAATCTTGGATTAATTTTCTAGGTTGCTAAAAATAAAATTAATTAAGATACTTAGGCGTTCTTTTTGTTAATTTGATTATAATTAAGATATCTTTGATTTATGTAAACCTATGCAATCTATATAAACATGAGATTTATGAATTTGAATTTGCGTTTAGTTGAGAAGAATCTCTATTCAGTTGGCAACAACTCTTGCATTTTTGCTGGTCTCGACATCAGCTTAGGATTAGAACACAACAACAAATGAGACAGCAACAAACGAGACGGTCCCTGCACAAAATTAATCAGCACCAGCGTCATTCTAAGTCACTGCGACTTACCAAACGGACTATGGCATGCTCTTCTACGATAGAAAGGACACTCAGGGTAGGTACGTTGAGAGACTAGAAATGTACTATGCTATGCCACCAATCGGTGAGTGTAACACTTCAACAACTGTAGGTGACATTTAAAGCTCACTTGCACTCTCAAATGTATTGATGCCAGCAGCAGCAGCTCAGTTAAATCCTGATTTGACTGTTGTTTGTTGCGACTACTATTCGCCTTAACGAGGTTACCAGTTCACCAAATGTGAGCAAGGAATCGGAATCGTAATTCTGGCAAATAAAATTGGAACAGAAAGGGACCTCTTTTATATAAATGCAACTGATTAGTAAGTAGGAATCAGTAATATTACTTGGGATGGTCTTATTTCTTTACTACAATAATATTGTAATTCGTCAGGTCTTCTATAATCACCTACACCTCCTGAATTTTTAAGCATCCCAGTTGATTGGTTCGGTTTCTTCTAAGAATGGGAACAAAATCCCCAAATCTCAAACTGGACTTCAAATGATTTCAATATTTGGTTGAATAACTGGGGTTAGTTCCTGAATGCTACTGGTCAGACACCGGGTACCTAGAATCTAACCAATACTTCATCGCAGGCACCCACAAGACTTAGAAGAAGGTTGTAGGATGCTACTGTTACAGGTAACATTACTATTTATATAACAACATACTAAATATAGACGCTACAACTGCTGTAAAAAATATTAAAAATTAATAAAAAAATCTATTAATTGCATTAAATCACAAAATCATAAATTAATATACAAATAAATCGAATATCAAATTTCAACAAGGAATTGAGAAATTTGTATTTATAATATTTTTTTTTAATTTTAATTTTTTTGGTTTTACAGTAATCCTAAAATTTTATCAATAATCTACTAAAAATAGCCAATTTAAAAATATTATGTTCTACTTAATATTTTTTAAACAGTCAAAAAGTTTATTTGAAATATTTAATAATTGTATAAAAAATAGTTCAAAGAAAATAAATTATATTTAAGAATGGTAGAAATTATACTTTAAGGTTTGAAATTGTCATGTATTCATTATCAAAATGCTATTATAATTGAATAAATTTAAGTTAAAATAAAAGTTTTATGATAATTATCATGCAATAACGAAAATAATGAACTTAGAAGTATAAATTTTCATATTAATGAAATCATCAACATTTCTCATTTCCTTTCACACAAAAATATTGCTAATTTTTAATAAATATGTGTAAATTATAATATTTTATTTAAGATTTTGTAAAAATATTTATATTATGCACTGAAATATTAAAGGTTTTATCAAATACAACGGCAGAAGCAGCAAATGCAACAGCAACCGCAGCTAATGAGACCGCAGCCGCAGCTAATGAGACCGCAGCAGCAGCTAATGAAACCGCAGCAGCAGCAAATGAAACCGCAGCAGCAGCAAATGAGACAGCCGCAGCTAATGCAACAAACGGAACTACCAATGCTACAGGAGCTGCAAATGCAACAAACGAAACTGGAGCTGCTAATGCTACAAATGAAACTGGAGCGGCTAATGCTACAAATGAAACTGCAGGTGCTAATGCCACTGAACCAATTCCAGCCAACAACACTAATGAAACTGCTGCATCAAATGCCTCTTCAGGCATTGATAATACCACAGTCAACAACACCAACTTTTACTTGCCTGAATATGACAACTTTAACAACACACAAATTCTTTAATCTTTAGAGGAGCGTGGACTATTGAATCCTTTCCTCGAGTGGTATCGCTTCTATTTTGGAGTTAATGGTGTCGCAGTTCAATGGTTCTCGTCAGGTGGAGGTCAACCTCCAATTGTAAGAAGAAGAAATCTGTAAGAGACCGCTCAGCAAGCGTTTACAGGTGGAGAGACAGCAGTTCCACCAGGTATGGAGTCGATTGTTGCTTGGATTTAAGAAACTACTAACGCATTCTTATCAGTTGTTGACCCAGTCAGCCAAGCTTAAAATGCAGTTCTTGTCCCACTACCATAGAATCAAAGCACTGGACCAGTTCTTCAATCATCAGGCAGCTTCATTCCTATTGTATTAAACACTAACAATTATAGACTTGCCTAATACTGTCTTTCATACCCTACTGCCTCAGCTATTGACGTTTTCTGCTGCAGAAACACGGACAATGACAACCATGTCTGCTACAGTTTAGCTAATGTGAACTAATTCTTCCAAGTAGAGACCTTGAATCTAAATTTAAAATATCAGCTATTAAAGCTTTTGAGGGAAGTCTCCTGCTCAGTCTTTGATAATAATTCTTTTTAGGGAAATATCCTGGCAAATTATTTAATTTAATTTTTTTCTTCGTTATTCTTTATAATTCTAAGCAAGAACTTTAATTATTTCACATCATGTTGTTCAAATAAGCATGAACCTAATTAATTTAAAAATATTTATTTCTTTAAAAATTAGCTTTCCTCTTTAATGCATAAAGATCAATGGAAAAAATACCAATTTTTTTTTTTAAAAATTACTTTTTTATATGTTTAAGATTTATTCAGAAAATAAATATGCTAATAAAATATTTTGTGGATGTTAGAGATGTAAAATATCCTCGAAACAATTATTAAGTTTTAGAAATAAATTTAGACATTATTTTTCATTGAATATCATTCAATCTATATTTTAAAATTTAGTTGTCAGGAAACTTTCCACTTACCAATAACCCCCAAAGATTTTATAGAATATTCACTCTTAAATCTCTGTAACTAAGCCCAAGCAGCCTTCACCAGTTGCGCTGCAAATGACATTACTTGCATGCAAAACAATCTTTTTGACTGGTTTAACAACAATAGTCTCGCTATCCCTTACGGATTCTTGTACTTTAACACAATTTATTAAGAAACTGTCCTTAATTAATGTGTTGAGAGCTCACCAGGTTTTACTGTATCACCAACCACATTTAGTCAGATGTTCCAAAGACAAATCAACGATCTCGGTGGTCCTTGAATAATAAGCTATGAACCAATACTAGAATTTGGTCTCTATTTTACTTTAATTTATTTTCAATTTTCTCGAATCTATAAGTTACTAAATTTAACTTTTTAATAATCTCTACTCAAAAGAATCTAATGATATTCTTATATCACCGTAATTCTAATTAAATTAAGTGTATTATTTTAAAAACATTTAATGAAAATTAACTCTATATCTCAACAAAATGAAAACACACATTTAACCTATGAAGTTAATAAAATATGAGAATTAGAGAAGGAAAACGTTTAACTTCTCAAAGATATAAAATAGTTATGGATTGATAATAAGTGATTTTAGTAGTAGATCACATATTTGCAAACCTAGAAAGAGATACCCACTTTGGTTCTACGAATGTAAAATAAGTAAAACCTTGAATGAAAGCCTAAGAACTTTTCCCAATCACTTTAGACATCCCCTATAAAATTAAAATACAGGGATATCAATTTTATTAGTAATTAAATATAGGACTGTGAAAAATTCTCAGTGACAAGCCCTTGACTAGGAATTAGAGATTAATAAGTTTTCTACTCATAAAACCCAAATGTTCCCTAGCATCTTGAATTAATCTAAAAAGAGACTCTCTTCAGGTAAAGCGACCCCTTCTTTATACAAGAAACAATTAAATAATACAGCCATTTTGATTAATGATTTTGTAAACGAGTAATAGCTGAAAATTCAAAATAAAAATGAGATAGATTCATCTGAAGGAAAAGATATGGGTGTTTTAAAAGTGGATGACAAGAAAAAATCTTAAAAATTAAAAATATAAGCGAGTAAAGAATCGCAAAGAAGAAAATCTAGTACAATAGCACTTCTAAATTAAAGGTAAAATTTAACAATTTAAAACTCTGAGAGAAGTAAATCAAGTACTAGAGCTTAATCTTTGGAATTTATTTATATTATAAATAGTCCACCTATTATAGTGTATAATCTTAGGGATAGATCTCTGCTAAGAACACTTCAGCAAATACTAAGTAACCTAAAGAACAACAGAATATAAAGATTTAGAAATACTTGATGAAGATAAAAACAATATAATTTAGCGCGGAGGAAGATCTATAGTACTTTTAGGATATATTAATAGAGTATGATGAAGATTTAAATAGATAAAAACTTATTATGAAACGGTTGAAAGAGTAAGAAAGAAAAAGACAGGAGGAACTTATTCATAAGCAAGAAATATTATACAATTATTTTTAAAAATTATAAATTATGCAAAGCCTTATAGCTAAGATTCTATTATTTAAATTTCCCCTATTAATTGCTTTGTACTACTTGCAATTTATATAAATATTAAAGGCAAAGCTAGAACTAGAATTTTAGCTCATTCAAGAAAGAAATAAATTGTAGGCAATATTAGAAGGGAAAATGAGTGCCTACCTAAAACAAAAGATTTAAGACTTGCAAGATAAAATCGATGACTTATATAAGGTGAACAAGGATCATGTGAATCGATAGAGATTCCTCAATAAAAAGATTGATTAACTCAATGCTACACTTGAAGAAAAATAACAACAGTTCAAAGCAAGACTTGAAGAACAGAGAGTTTATCAATTTTAATTTAATGATCTTTACTCTTAATTCTTTTATGAATTATTCTAACAATTGACTTTAAAGATTAGTATTTTTTATTTTTAATTTTATCACAAGAAGAAGCAGGATGAGTTTATATTATCTACAACATAGCATAATTTGAGTTTAAGTGAATTAGAAAGCTAAAATAAATCCTGGAAGTTAGCTTATGAAAAAATTTTGGATAATAAACAGTAAGTTTTGATTGATTATTAATTGGTTTTTATTTAAGAAAAGAGATTCATTTGGATGCTGAATAAAGAGTAGAAGAGTCTATAAGAAAAATGAATGAAATAAAACTGAAGTGCAATGAATATCAGTCTATGTATTTAAATCTACTATTCGAAATTAAACTACTGGTATATTTAACTTATACTTTTCCAATATTTTATTGTAGAAAAAGGATCTTGAGATTAAAGACACAAGGATCATTGCCCTAAAAGAAGAAATATTAGACTTTTAGATTGGCGATTAAAATATAGACGTGCGTCTGTAAGACTATAAAACAAAGCTTAACGAGGGATATTAGCGTTAACTGCATTATAAAGCTTAAATATCAGATTTACAAGTGGAGATTGAAATCTTGAACTCTCAGCTATAAGATAAAAATAGACGAGATGTGCGGAAGTAAGAGCTTGAAAATTAGAAGCTGCATGGGGCAGTTAATATCATAGCTTAAGAAAAGATATAAATGGAGGCTGACATCCTCAAGCTCAAAAATTAGAATCAGAGATTACTAAACAGTTTAGCTGAGTTAGAGATTGTCATTTAGAAGTTTGACTAAGACCAAGAGAGGTTTTAGAGATAAAATTTAAAAGAATGGATTGAAGAACTAAAAAAGCAAGTACTTTGGGATAAACAATTATGATTATAAAGTTTTATATATAAAGAGCAATAGCTAAGATTATTTCTTTAATTAGTTGTTAAGTAAATTTAAATTTGATTTCATAAGGATAACTTAAGTTTTTCTAGTTTTTCTCTCTCTATAATTTCTAGGCTTTAACCCTATTTCTTTTCTAATAGCACCATAAATAGTTAGTGTATAGGCCTTTCGATTATCATATGCACGAAAAACCCAAATAGAAATGATGCTACTATATTATAGCCCAAAAGCCAAAACATCTCATTGTAATTTAAATAAAGACTATTCGTCATGCTTGACACTAGCACAGATATTATAATTGGAAATATCAGATATATAGCGAAACTGAATCTACCAAAAACTAAGAAAGTTTTTGCTGATAAAAATCTCTTCAAAATCTTGCCATTATTTAGGAATAGATTCAAAATTATCACACAAAGACAAATCAAAAAGATTGGTCTGCTAAGTGAAATAAATAAGGAATTGTGCAAATTGCTCCATTTCGTTCAATTAAAAAGTAAAATAAATGTTAAGATATACCCTTATATATTTTGTATGATTGGTTCTTTATTAGCTTCAAGAGGATACAAAGAAACAAAAGCAATTAGTCCCCAAGCTGCTAATTAAGAAAACACTATCAATAACTTATTTCTATCCAGTGATTTAAAGAAGCCTTGAGGACCTTCTTCCATCTTTTATCTATTAAGTTCTTCAAAGATAAATCCAAGAGATATACCAATTGCAACTGAGTGTATTTTAGTGTATGGCTTGTTAACAAATACTCTAAAAATATCTTTATCTTACGGTGCAAACAAACCTGCTGCCATTTTATTTACCCAAATAACCAAGAAAATTATGCCTATTCCTAGCAAAAGTAGTAGTGTCAGGGCAAAAGCTCTTTTCTTAAAGGTTTACAGTTTGTAAATTGCAAGCACTATCAATGGCGTTATAATAAACAACTGAAATTCTGAAGCTACATACCAACCCCAAAAGAAACATCCCTCGTTAGCAATAACATAGGAAGGAAAGAAATTTAAAGTCATAGTAAACACAGACCACCAATAGTGAGAACAATCGCTATATCCCTTTTCATAAGTTAGCCAACATGGACCACTTCCCATGTGAGGACCAATTAACCACCCAAATAAAAATACTAAATAGTAAAGTGGAGCTAGTCTTAAGTATCTGTAAAGTACAAGATTCAGATATTGCTTGAAGGTTAAAGTTTTACTCTCACTTTTCTAAATTACTTGAAGAACTTTGAAAGTAGTGAAGAATGCTGAAATCATAAAGAACTCGTCAAATCCTAAATTAGCTGAGTATACTGCTGTATAAGCAATAGTTTAAAAGTAGTCTTAAAGTCTCCAAGGATTATAAACTGCGGAAGACATAGTATATTGACATGTTCCTAAAAGTAAAACCCAAATTAAGACTAGAACTCTGAATCCATCAAACATATTCAAATCACTCATATCTTTTATACCATCAATTGGTTGCCTATACTAATGAATCTGTGCAAAAGATTTTTGAAGACTGAATGATTGTAATATCATTTGCAATTTTGAAATTGGTATAATGGGTGGTTATTAAACAATTTCATTATTTTGAGTCTATATAAGTTGGTTACTGCTACTTGTTTAGGACATTTAGAGAGTTGTGTGATTGATATTGTTGAAATTATTTCTAGGGGTGAAGTAAGTTTGATCCATAGTAGAGTCAAATTTAGCTATTGATTGTTAGACCTATACTTTGTTTACTTTCTACGGGATTCTCATTTTTACACAGTTATATAAAGTGAAGACCAGCAATGTTATGATTAGAAGAATTATCAATATGCTGACAATAACAGTGCCTACTTCAATCCTACTGTACCAAGTCTATTCATACTCTTCGGTCTTTTGTATTTAAACTTAAATCGACACGTCATCAGGCAAAAAATACAAACCTGGATTGTATACTTTCAGCAAGTTTTATAGTCCAACAGTGAGACTTTCTGAAACTTAGCTAAAAACTGAGTCTAATTGCGCTTGATTGCAAGCCGCAGGCATGCATAATCCAAATCTCATTATCACAGGAGTACTAGATACAAGTATATAAAAATTAATCCTTCAAAGTACTTATATTTAAGATACATTAAGATTAAGAAGCATGTATGAGTTCTATTAATCTTGACTAGATAAATTATAGAAATTCCCTTGTTTTTCACAAGCTTCTCTGCTGCCAACATCTCCAAATCCATGTGTAGAATACATAAGCATTTATCCTTAGGGTTAGTGAAACATCTTCATAAGAAACTATTAAGTTGCGTTGACACATTCCTTGTTTGGGCCTTGATTTTCAATTTTTTGTTGTACTCTTTTATAAAAATCAGAGTATTGCTGAGGGGAAGGCTTGCAAATGGCTTGTTGCTATTATCCTTATACAATAGTATGTGAAAAATAAATATTAATTGAATATTAATTACTTTATGTCATGTTTTAAGAAAACGTCTTCAAACCGTAGCTTATTTTTAATTATTTGATTGAGCACTTCAAAATTAAATCATTGATCAATATTGTTTGAATGAAATTGTATCATCACCAAAGGGCAGAAAACTCTTTTTAATGTTATTGAGAGTTTGCTAAAAAAAATCTCACATTTGATATGTTTTAACAAACCAGCTAATATTTCGAGATTTACCAAATTATCGATTTAATTCGAACTTTAATTAGTATTTAACCACTATCACCTACTAATTGTATAAATTTATTTTAAATTCTAAAATCTAATGTATTCGTACATTAGCACAAAAAGAGTACCAAAGTAATATATATAAGGAACTTTGAATATGGGATAAAAATAGAGATATTAAAGAGATTCATTAAAGTAATTAATATTTATAAAAATTAACAAATAAGTTAGTTATTGTAATAATACATAAGAACTTATTTGATTTACCAAATTAGAATAATAAGACTAAAATAATTATAATAAATTAATAAATATTGAAGAAACTTAAACAAATTTAGAATAATATTATTTTTAAAGAATATTAATAGAATCACATTTTATTGGTAGGGACAGAGGTATAGAGAGAAAACAAAATATAAAATATTTTTTGTTTGTTATAAAATAGAAGTCTTTGAATTTCAATATAAAATTATAATGAAAAATTATGGATAAAACGATGTTCATGAAGGTTTTTACTTCACTTAAAGAAATTATAATTAAATTAATTAAACTACAAATAAATAACGATGTAGCAATAATTAAAATAAATTATGTAAAAATGAAATTTAAATATACTCACTTGTCCACTTTAGCTTTTGTCTTATTTTTCTCATATATTGCGTTGACTAAGAAAGTTTAAAAACAATAAATCTAAGTAATTACCTATAACTAAGAGGATGCTTCTCTAAATAACACGAGTAACTCGAGTTAATTCTTCAATTAATCAGATTAAGAACAATCGAAAAAATCAAGGACATCTCCCAAGAATTAAGAATTAAAACGTAGGCATTTACAAACCTCAGGTTCCAGAACCCTTAATAAAGTGACTCCAGAAGACTTAGTTAGGAAATTCAGCTTCAACTACTCATTTGTGTCTTATCAGTAAATAAAGAAAGACCTTGACTATTAATTCAAGATAAATTTAGAAGAGTAAGCGGGCAAGGATACTTATGATTATAAAGCACTGATTAATACTGATTTTGAGACTGCAGAGCAGAGAGCCATGTATTTTTATAAATAGTACAAGCCTGCCGAATACAAAATTGATTTCCCTAATCCCAGGTTTTTCAAAATTGAGATGAAGGTGGATCCCTGCAGGAATAAGGGCTCTAATGATCTTTGTTGCGATGGGTCTAATGAGGCCGTTTGTGAAGATAACCCTAGTTTTATATCTGGAACGGATATTGGAGTTGCCTGGTTGACTAGTGGTTATGTAATTAAAACACATAAATTATTGATCATTTATTTTTAATTTATTGATTTTTAAAACAATTTATATGGGTAGTAAAAGGGCTAGAAAAATAATTATTCACAGTATTCAAATCTCTTTTGAATAATTTTTTATAAATTCAATGAAAAAATTTCGAATATTTCTTTTTGAAATTTGTTCAATATAGTTTACTGTTAACTTTCAATATAATTGAATAATAATTATAGAAATATAATTTCTGTTTTGTTTATTCTTCAAAAATTGTGTTAAGTATGAATAATTAATTAATAAATTTAGTGAATGATCATTTATTGCAAATTTGTATAAAGCTTAGTCCTAAAAAAACGTATATTTTTATAGATAATTTAGTTATATTAAATTAAATTAAACAACCTTTTTCAATAAGTAAAATATTGAATTTAAATGAGATGTAGTGATATTTACAAAGACACTGGAAAATGTGGAACTTTTATAGAAATTCATAAACCTAACAGACCAGAAATCGTTGAATAATTATAGATACTAAGTTCAATTGAGAGTGGTTTTTCTACAGAATTTATTTCCACAAAAAATTTATGTGCTGGAAGATATGAGTTTTGGTTTGTACTTAGAACAAGAAATGGAAGTATATTATAGCATGTAAAACCATTTTATTCTGAATATCCTCCTTGCTCAGCTCAAGGTACAGTTTAATGATTATTATGTGATTTAAATTGTCTTAATTTTACTATTTCAGATTTTTATTAAACGATACTTAATAGCATGCGTTTTCGTAATCATGATTGAAATAATTTTATTGTTCAATTGAAGAAACTTTTAATTTTTATTCACCTTTGAGGCTTCTTGCCAGATCCAGTCATCTTTCCAACGCTTTTTCCAAGATCACCAAGTGATCCCATCATTTTTTCGATCTCCATTAAGTCTTTTTTGGCTTTTGCACTTAGATTTTTATTTTTAGAGAATTTGCCCAATAAAGAACTCTCCTCTTCAGTCTCATAGCTGTTATTTACTAAATCATTTGTAGAATTTGAAAAGTCTATAAATAATGAAATGATTTGATATAATAGATTAGAGGACTTTCTCTTGTAAAATTGGTAGCCAACAACTAACAAGAAAGCCACCATAAACATAGGGAATTTGAAGTTGAAATTGTCAAAGATGCTCTCGTGCTTCACTTGTGGAGCCAAACATTCATATAAAACTATTTGATTATCTCTGCCTGGTACCTTTACTGCCAAGATATTGAAATTTTCTTTTAGAATTGATTAAATTCAAATCTAAATGAAGAAATTCAAATATTGCTGATTCATTAATTAAAGATATTGGCATGAGAAATTCTGGCTTCAGCAACTTTAACATTATCTTATGAACTGACAAAATGCCCGCTATTTTGCAAATTCTTAGGTTTATAGCTGAATGGCATGACATTATGAGCAGGTGGATTTGTGATCAATTGGTAAATATCTGTGGTGTTTATTTGTTCAAACTACCCATCTTCACTAAAAATAATCAGACTACCTTTGATAGCTTAAAAAAATTATTCATGTTCTATTAATCAATAAGCTTGAATAGAAATGTTTAAATTTATTTTCCTGCATCACACATAATGGAACCTGCACTAGAATCCAAAAACTTAACAAATATCAATTAAATTAGCAATGAAATATAGCATATTGATTTCAGTTCGATAGTTGTATATCTTCAAAAGAGACTTGTACTTAGCTTGTGAATACATTTCTTACATTAATTTAAATTATACTCTTTTTCTTCCTTAAATCCTGTTTATTTTTAGGTTTAGTTTTTAATTCTCCAGTTTGCTCATCAAATTATGATATTGAGGCAATATTATCAGAGGACGGCAAGCTCTCGTCTTTTAAGTATCTCTCGCCAAGTTCATGAGAGTGATGCTAATCGCTCTAGTTTAGTGGTTACTTTTGAGTTTTATTTTGGTTTTATTAGACCTAGAAGTTTACTTACCTATATTTGAATTTCATCTCTTTGATATTAGCCGCTAAGATTTAATAAATAAAATGGGTCAATTTTGATTCCGATAACCTAAATGTTTTTTCACATTAAATACTGGAAGGTTCTCTCAAGAAGAATATCATAGATGTAGAATTAATTGTCTTTGGTAAGGACTCCTATAAACATATCGTCAACCATTGGAGATGCTTGAATCTGCAATATTTCTTTTCCTATTGGCTAACTATTTTCATTTTATAGAATTATTGCAAATTATTCTCAATTTAGGAATTAACATATCCACATTTGTTATCAAAATTATATTTTCATTAGTTGGAGCATCTGCAACTAGAAATTCGAACAATTTATTGCCAAAAATATCATAAACTCTGACTATTCCTGATTCCAAAGCGATTGCTAAAGCTTAATTAATAATGTGACCATTCGGTGACTTGCCTAGAGGTTTGATTGTAATGAACTCATAATCATAAATGTATTTATTTTATTTTGAATAATTACAATTTATTAATAATACTACATCTATAAGCTAATATACATAAAACTTATTGTTTAAATATTCATACTCTTGGTTACATTTTATGCTTTACTTTTGTATATATTTACATGACTATATAAAATATATATCCAATCTCACTTCAAATTAGCTGTAATTTAGCAACAGAAAAATGAATCATCAATATAATAAAAACAATTATTAATACACCCACAACAATTCAAACAAATATACCCACAGCAATAAAACTGGCTCAAGCTCCTTGACAGTTGATGTAAATGTGATTTTGAATAAAGATTTCGTGAAAGAAGGAGCTTTTGATTTGTATTATTCATTGAGAAATATGAAAAGATACACTGAGTTAAAAAATCTGTAAGTGATCGATTAAAATGGGGAAAAACTGGAGGCTAAAAATTTCAAAGCCTAATACAAATGCCTCATAGACAAAACGGAGAATTCACATAAAGTTATGTGTCCTTACACTATTTATGAATTTCATGAGAGTTTTGGCAATTTCAGTTAGTACTATGAAATGATAAATTCTATGCACAATCATCCTGATTAAGTCGATAGACATAGATTGCAAGAATTTATTGAGAAATTCATCAGAAAAAATAAAATAGAATACAGGGAGAATATAGAGGGCTTTTGTAATGCTGAAAAGATTATTTAAAAGTTTATAGAAAAGTATGATATCAAAGTGGTCGAGGATTTTTCAGAAAGCGAAAGACTCGCTATTGTTAACGATGCGATTAAATAATTAAAGGAATAAAAGGAAAATAAACATAGCAAGACTAAATGTGCTAAAAATAGTTAAAACTTAGGACATGCTCCCAAAATAAGTTAGGTAGTTTAAGACAAAAATTAGCAATAAACATAAAAGTCACCATGTGCAAAAGTCACTCAAAATGAAGATAAGGCTGATGAAATTATTCATTATTTCTTTGACAAGTCAGATGACTTGGAAGATTTTTCAGATACCAAAAACATTAATGTGTCTGTAAGCAATTAAGTTAAGCCTCATAACTCTTAAGATACTTAAAATGAATGCGAACAGAGTACTGCATGTGGCAGTAGAACTATAACTCCAATTTATCAATTGAGCAATTTATCACAAAAACAGAGAGAAGTGAGTTAGGGTAGTGAAAAGCTGACACCAGAAAGATAGGATAACTTGGAACTAAAAAATGCTGTTGACATTCAAAATTAAAATTCTTAAAAGGATGTTTTGCCTTAAAAACTTGAAGAGAAATCAGATAATACCTTGACTGGGAAAAGAAAGCACCCAAGTGATGATGAAAGTTATTAAGATTCCAAAGATTACAGAAACAACACCAATAGATATGGCAGAACTAGCAAAGACAGATCAGTTCATTTCAACATCAACTAAAATGACAATCAGCGCTCAGAAGATTCTTACCAAAACAAGAGAAATTCTAAGTCAAATTACAAGCAGCAACAGTATAACTAATCTAAATACAGAGATAACTTTGAAACTCCATAATGCCTGAACACCTCTCAGCTATAAAGCGATTACAAAAGAAAGAACTTCTAGGAATATCAACAAAGCAATTCATAAAACAGCATGAATTAGAAATATGGTTATCAAAATAGTAGCAGCTACAACTCCAATAGAAGCTATTAAAACTACGAAAATTAAGAAAGTAAGAGATACAGCTCAAGCTCAAAGAATCTAGGATCAAGCTCTAGAATATACTCGAAAGAGACAAATTCTCCAGATTAAAAACGAGCTAGCTATGGCAGCACAAAGATTAAAAAATAAGAAGACAACTAGGACGATGATTGGGATCCTATGCCATAATCTAAAAGTTTAGCCTTAAGTACAAATGTATAAGATGTTGATAAGTGGGACTGTGTTTTGACACTAAATCAAAATAGAGAAAATACTCCAAGAGAATAGTAATAGTATAAGTAGGAAATTTTAGGTCATTAAGAGGAGGGAAAGTAAAATAAAAAAGACAATTATAATTACTTGAACGATACAATAAAGCAGTAAGATTATTAAGAACAAGATCATAATTAAGAAAGTTAGATTAATATGGGTTAAAACTAAAATATAAGAGAGCAAGATTTAAGCTAGCACTTTTAAAATAAAATTGATAACTCATACTAGTTGACAAAGCAGGCTCTAAACCAATTACAATAGACTGCCAACATCGAAAATAGTTAAACTCATCAATTGAATGTCTTTTAAGAAAACGAACAAAATGAATAGAATGCCAATAAGAACAAGAATTAACTGTAAACTATTATGGAGGAAGATATTGAAGAATCCATAATGTAAAATTCTGTCAAGCCCTCACCTTATTATTCTCAAATTCAATCTTGCATGTCTCCTCAATATTCACAAGCATCTTACGACTACTCTCCTTAAAGCCCCTCATCTCAAATTCCACCAGAATCCATAACAATGCAAGTTTTCCAACAAAATTTTAACATTGTCGCTGAAATGATGAACTAATATGTACAAATCTACTAGAACGAGCGTGGGACACAATCTTTTGATAAGATAGATAAAATGATGAAAGAAATGGGGCAACACATAAACACATATTCAATTGGGTTTAGAACAGTGCTAGATGAAAAAATTGCTTCAATGAAAAGCGAAATTGATAAAATCGAGAAATTTTCAAGAAAAGCTGATGAATGCACTCAAAATGTTCAAAATTACTTATGATCAAATATATGATAAATTAAATTTGAGCTATATGTAAATGTAAAATACTAACTATTTATTTAATAAAAATTAAACTTCTTAAATAACATTTTGATCTTTCTTATTCTTAAGTAATAATCGATAAAATGATATTAAATGAAGTAATTAAATTAATTTTCAAAGTTTTGATTATTACACTCGTTTAATTTTTTTAGTTTACTATTTCAATTCTTGATGAGTAATTAGTTAAGTTCTTTAAGATTTTATACGTTTACTTTATGTCTGCAAACAGGGCAGATGCAGTTTTTCTTTAGCCATTATGTGATGCACTCGGTATGATAGTAACTTAAAATATGTTTCCAAAACTTCAATAAAAATAAAACCAAAATGAATAGTAGTGAGACTTACATGGAAGTGGAGTAATTTTACTTTCTTAATCGAAATCAATTAAGCAAATAGAGCACAGTCTTTCTACTTCTAGTGATTTATTTTATTAAGCTTTGCATACAGTTTTATCAAGTTGGACTGATGAGGGTCTAATGTCTTATTCGTTCTCAAAGTTTGGGGACTCTGGGTCTGGAATAACTTAGTTTGATTTTTAATTTTCTGACTGGGATGATAAACAGCTTTTACCTTACAGTGTTTCGAGATCAGCATCTAACTACTCTTATTATTAGATTGTTACTTTTTTAATTTTAATAATAAAATTTTATTTTTGCTAATAAATCATAAATTTAAAACTTTTGGTGTTGTAAGAGCAAGGTACTTTTCATAATCAATAGAGGGAATCTTGTCTAATAGTTTCTATATCAAAAATGAATTTAAACAACCTTATTTATACTAACCTTTTAAGCTTGAACAGGTTAATCCCTTCCAATTTTTTCGATTAAATTGATAAGTGGTTACCAGAGATATTTCACAAACATAACGAGCACTACTTTTAAAAGTCTAACAGAGAATACTATTAGAGCTACTAGAATGATCATAGTTGTAGATTTTTTAAGCTTTAGATTGTCGTCTATTGAGTAGTTTATGATATAGCCAGCTATGCACACGGGTAATAGGATGTAATAAATAAATTAAATCAATGCAATTTATTAGATGCAATCTATCACATTCGTTCTTTGCTTGAGTTTTCTAGTTAATTTATGAGTGCAAATATTTTTCATAACTACTACTTGAAAGGGGAATGATGCAAGGGACAGCACTCCATAGATCATGAACCAAACGAACAGTGCGGTCTGGACGTTTTACTTTAAATAAATAGTTGCAATAAACACAGCGGAGGCAACCTACAAAATTGGTTATATTTGAATAGAAAGTAAGCTTACACCAGCAAGATCAAACAAGGCGTTGAAAAAGACCAAGATGCTTTCTGTTGCCATCTCCTCTTCAGTCAATTGTAAGACTTCCAAAGATCTCTTAAATCTAAGTGCTCTGCTATCTTATGCCTAAAAATAGATTTTTAAATTTAAAAGTTTTACATTTTAACTGTTTGATTAATTTGCTTCGATATTGCCTGTGCTTGTAGGGCCCATAGGGTCGTCTTCATTGAAGTTATTACTATTAAAATTTGAGGCAACTTCTATTTAGTCTACCGAGTAAACAAAGGGATTTCCATTCTCAAGTTAATTAAAAAAATAATAAAATGGGCTCATTAAATAGGATAAAGTTCAATTTCTCCGTTATCCTGAAGTTCCTCCTCTACGACAGAGTTTTAATGGCTATGTTTTGAAATATTGCATTTGTTTTGTTATTGTAAAGCAGAGACATTCATTGTGTTTCGATAAATATAGTCAAATTGGCTGAGTTAAAGGTTTGCTAAGTTTAATTTAATTAATTAAAAATCTAAACTTCTAGGGACTAATAAGTTTATTTCGTATAGACTAGTTTTATATATTAATGATTCTATTCAAATTTATTCAATAGTTTCATACTCTACAATTTACAAACATTAAAAGAAGATAGAATATTTTTAATAAGGTCTGGTTAGGATTTCATATATACCATAAAAATATTAGGAAAAGATTTTCAACTGAAGAGATTTTGGATGGCTTCTCCGATGTGTTCACCGAATTCAAAGTGGTTACCACGATCTTTGGCAGCTAAAGCTTTATTGACAGCATCGATGACTGACCATCCGTGCAAAACTACGTTCTTTCCAGCAATTCTAAGGAAGTTGATTGGGTCTACAATCTCAGCGATTCTAGCACCGATTCTAGTAACTGTGTCTCTAACTCCTGGGCAAGCACCGAGTTACAAAACTGCTTCGCCAATGAATTGACCCATTAATTTTAGGCCATCTACAACACTGCCAATTCCATCATGTTTCATAAAAATAATAATTGCTTAATTATACGGTTTGTCAAAAGAAATCTTTGCTTTCTCAAAAGTTTTCAACATGCCCATGTCTTCAATATGACAACTACCCAAATCTTTGACATCTTCGTTTGAGAATCCCTTAAAGAATCCTTTAATGAATTCCAAAACATCCTCTTTAGGATCTTTAAGAGCAACTTTAGCCATACAAAAAATATATATTAATATTTATAAAGCTTTAAATTTGTTTTAATTATAGCTAAGTTGAGCACAGCTACTGTGATTAATAGTGAAATAGCAAGTTTATTCATTTTTATGCCAAATATCCAATTTAATTATTATATTAATTCTTAAATTACTAAACTAAAATCGAGACTCTAATTTGATTTGAATTAATTACTAGAAACTCATTTAATAATTTCTAATTTTTAATAATGGAACTTTCCACTAAAAGAAGTTGCAAGAACTCTAAACTATCTCCCAGGATTTATTTATTGTAACTAGCAAGCTTGTTTTGCATTTTTACTGTAACAAACATCACTCAAGTATAAAGCAAAACTTCAGCATTAATTGACCAAGATGGAAGTTTGTTACTGCACTAAGAAATTTCAGAAACAAAGATTTTAATCTCCCTTTATGAGCAAAAAATTCAAATTATGCAGCAACTTTCCACAATTGACTCATAGTCGACTAATGAATAGTTTGAGACCTAAATATTAGCAACGATGAGCGATATTGAAATTTTGGCAGAGAAGAATCTGAAAAGTTTGAAATCAATAAATTAAAGGAACATTGAGAGTGAAGAATAGGAGATCCAGTTTTTAGTCAATCCTTTCATTGAAAAGATATTCTTCACTGAAAATGAAAAGATAGTCGCTTATGAGTTCAATGAAATTAATATTTATATTTATATAATAAGCGTATCAGTATCAAAGAGATAAGTACCAAGAGGTCTAATAAAAATAATTAGATTAATTTATTTTTCCTATAAGAAAAAGAAGCAGAATCTTGAAGATGATTCACAAGCAAGCTGACAAAATAAAATAAACTAATAATTATATAATAAAAAATCAAGTGCTAATTAAATATTATATATCGAACTGATGAGCCGCCTAAAGTCATAAATCTTGATTCCTTATTAACTCAACATGGCTATCCTCAGTACTTAGAGCCTTAAAACTCATTCAAAGAATTCCTCATTTATGTAAGCAAAGGGTAGAAATTCTTTATTTTTATAGATTCCTATGGCTATTGTTTTGTTGAATAAATTAAGAGTAATTTAAAAGAGTTATAGTATTGTTTTTCATGATACTTTACTATATTAAAAAGAGATGGAGCCTTTAGATCTAGATTCCCAAGTGGGTCTAAGGACATTAACAATCTATTAAACAATATAATTAATTTTGAATACACATTTTTTGATTAACTTAATTGAATTTAAATATGCAATCTAGCTAAGTTATCCGTTAACGTGATATACTCTACAAATTAGAAAATAGGTTTCGTTAAGTTTTGTCATTTTTATTCGATTTAGTTTGTATAGTGTGATGCAGGAAGAAATTATGAGCTTATCGGTGCAGAATTAGACTAGACTTTGGCAGGAATAATCTATGCTGGCACGAAAGAGGGAGAAATATTAGTATTTGAATCGCATAGTATCGTACACAGATTAGACGCCATTCAATAAAATAATTTAAAGTTAAAAATAAAAAGTAAAATTAATTTGGAAAGTTTTTGATTGAGTGCAAAATTATTGGGAGATTGCAAACTAATATTTAATAGTAGATGATAAGTTAAAATAAAACCATGCATTACGATTTCAAAGCTATCAAAGATAACTTACATATTCAAATGTTTTTAATACTTAATTTCAATATTTATAAATCAATATCAAATAATAATATTTATATTATAAATGAGATTTTTTTATTCATTATCAACCAAAATACTATAATAACATAATAAATTGTATCTCATTAGTATAATGAAGAATTAATTCTTATCAATTAAAAATAAAAAAATAAAGAATGAATATTGTTTTGGAGTTGAAGTTAATTTTCCTTTCTTTATTTTTAAAATCCTGCATAAATATCTTGAGAGTATATTTATTTAAAAATAATTAAAATAATAAAATAATATAATTGTTAGATAAGACTCAGCTTAAATATTAAATAGGTCTCGTTTTGGTGGGAGTTGCTTTTTGCCAAGCACAGGACAACAATGAAAAGCCAACCTTCAGAGACTACTAAATGAAGATAAAACATATTTTAAGATATTATTATTTTTTAAATCAATCTTAATATTTTATGTTAAAAATTTTTAGACTTAATTTTCAAATTAATAATAAATCATTGCTTTATTATTTATCACAATAATAACTTTTAAATATTTTTATATATAATACATTTTTATACTCTCAAATTCGAGCTAATTATAATTTTTTTAAAAAATCAATGATTTAGAATTTTAATTTCATTAGTCTTATGTTGGATTGGCTGTGAGGTAGTATCCTCCCCCCTAATGTATACTTTTATTTTTGTAGTCTGAAAGAGTTTTTTTACGCTGAGTAATAGTAACAGATGAACATGGAATTTGCGTGCAATAGTTTTCGAGATATGACCCATCAAAGTCTCGTTTTTATATAAAAAAATCAAGATAAATTTTACAAAAATTTTTTAATTTTGCACAAAATTTATTTTCTCTAAAATTAACTGTTTTTAACTATATTAAAAAATTAAATCTAATTTATTATAATTTTGTAAAATGAACTATTATAGTATTTATGAAAATCTTAAATGAAAGTTAAAATGATTAATAAATCGCTTAACAAAATTATAATAAATTAGATTTAATTTTTTAATATAGTTAAAAACAGTTAATTTTAGAGAAAATAAATTTTGTGCAAAATTAAAAAATTTTTGTAAAATTTATCTTGATTTTTTTATATAAAAACGAGACTTTGATGGGTCATATCTCGAAAACTATTGCACGCAAATTCCATGTTCATCTGTTACTATTACTCAGCGTAAAAAAACTCTTTCAGACTACAAAAATAAAAGTATACATTAGGGGGGAGGATACTACCTCATAGCCGTTAGATTTTATAAATTATAGATAATATCATTCAAATATAATAGGGAGATTTAGAGAGAATGAAATATAATTCCAAATAACATAATTGAATTATAATTTTATTTATAAAAATGTAAAATCTCTTTTTTTCAAATCGAATAAAACATTTCTCCTATAATTAATATTAAATTTCAAAGTTTTTATATATTAGCAGTTTAAGCTTCATTAAAATCTAAAACTTTGAGTTAATTTTATAATTAAATATTTATTTTAAATGTAGGTTCCATAACCAAGAAAGTTAGTTGTCGGGAGCACTTGCTCACCAGTTCCAGAAACAACAACTACTCCTAATCCTATTAAATTCCACTTGAGAGTAGAAAATTAGAAATTCCTTGACTGCCAAGATTTCGCAGCTAATTTCAAAAACACAGATACAAGAGCTGGCAATATATAAACCAAGATCATTTTATCAATGGTTAGCAATATAGTAATATATAAGGAATAGGTTCTATAAGGAATATAAACACAACCATTGTTTTTATTATTTGAAAAATATCAAATTTAAACTTTAAATAGAATTACTTTCCTTTGTAATGCAAAAATTAACTCGTAATATTTCATTTTTTAAATAGCATAAATTATTTATTCAGTTTGTTTGAGGGACTAAAAATACATAGTTTATTTCAATGAATTATATTATATAGTATATTTATTCAGAATAAAGTGACTTATTTGAAATGAGAAAAGTTAAAATTTTTTATTAAATAAAAAATTATAACAATCTAAAATAGTCCCCTTATGTTCTTAATATTAATAATGATTACGATTTTTCTTCATGAGCATTTTTCTATCATGACTTCAAGAGAATAAACTGTACATGTTTTATAATTTCTCCTATTTTTAAATGTAAATTATAAGATTGAAGAAGTTTTTCATTTTTATTCAATAGCCTAAACATATATGCAACTTGCTTTATTCAAAAATTAATTAAATTCTTTGATATAATTTAGAAATTCAAGCAATGTTAAAACAAAATCTAAGATCATAAAACTTTAAATGTAAAATCAATTTTACCTATTATATATAATTCTGTTTTAATCTATTAAAAATTTGTATTTTTTTTAATATAGAAAAACTTACTCTACTTTAACCTTTAAATTACTATAATCTTCATTAATTTTATTTCTACTTATTATTTATATAATGGAAAATTTAATTTGTTTATCTTTTAAAAAAATTAATGAGGGATTGTAAATATTGCTTTCAATGATATTCTATCTGAGACAGTGACATGCCCACGCATGACTATGTGCCAATATCAATACAAAACTACAGATGGATGGAGTTGGAGATGATCTCATATTAAATTGATTACATTCTCTTAAAATTAAATTAATAAATTATAAAAACCCATATATAATTATTATTTTGGAGAAGAAAACTGAGAGTAACTTGTAAAATTGATAACTTGGATGATGTTTACGTTAGAGTGTAAACTAACTCCATGCCTGATCATTCATCAAACTTATAGATCATCATGAAATTCTATAATTAAGATTAATAATTTAGCATAGGAATTAAGTAATAAAATATATTCAATGACTTTCATAATCTAGTTTACTGCTTATTTATCATAATTAACATCCTTCAAAATATTACAATTAATTTATACAATTTATATATACTCTCTTACATAACAATATCATATAAATATATAGTATATATTGTTTCAAGAGAAGAGTGGACAGTTTCCCAGCTGAAAACAACATTGACTTCAAAGTAAAGTATAATGTGCCTACTGAGAGTCTTGAAGAACTAACACTTACCAATCAAAACCCCAAAACCCTTTCAGTAGTTTGATTGAGTTTTTGATTGATAAAAGTAGACTATTAGTGCATACTTTTTTAGGGTTTTAATAGGGTTTATGTAGGGGTTTTATGTTTCAATATTAGTATTTTATGTGAGTATATGCGAGGTTTGGGGTCAGTTTATGACAGTGAGTATATAGATTTATTGTTTAAGTTGCGTTATGGATGCGATGATTATACTGATCAACTCAAACCTATTCTTAATTACACATCTATAGCAAGGCTACTCCATAAATCTCCTGCAACTGTGAGGTCTCACTGTCTATTAGCATTGAATTTAAAGAGATACCATCTTAATTCTAAGCCTAAGAGACCCTTAAAATTTTAGCAGCATCATATTGACTATCTTATTAATGATAAGACTCTTAAATGCTGGGCTTATTTCTCTCAAGCCTAGAGATGTGTGTTTTTCATCGCCAATTTCCTGAGCTTCACATATCTGCTTAATCGATAGCTAGCATATATAAAAAGAACGGAATATCTTACAAGACATTCAATCGCGTTAAGAGAGTGATCGACCTTAATGTTCCATTTTATAAGACTAATTAAATTAAACATTTGATTAAATGGAGACGGCTTAAGAGCAAAATATTAAGTTCATACACGCTGATGAAGCATTATTTACAATTCAATACCTTTATATCTAAGTCTTGGAACAAGATATATAGTAATATAGAAGTTTATGACTAAAATGTTAAGGTGTAAACTCATGCTATTCTTGGTGAAATAAGTGAAGATAGTGGCCTCGAGACTTATGTTATTCACCCTCGTTCTATAAAGAGAGAATAATATATTAAGTTCTTGCAATAACTCAGAGATAAATACGCTGACTAAGAGATTATTCGGCTATGGGGTCAAACACATCCCCCCCATAATGTGTACTTTTCTTTTTGTAGTCTGATAGAGTTTTTGACGCTGAGTAATAGTAGCTAATGTACTACGTGTGTGCAATCAATAGTTTTTGAGTTATGACTTATAATAAGTTCACTTTTTATATATAAAATTATAGTAAAATTACTAATAATTTTTCAATTTTTCATAAAATTCTAAATTGAAAAAAAATTATCAAATCGGCTGCTTATGCACGAATTTGATAAAATTATTAATTTAATTTTAGTTTATAATAATATATAATAATTATTTTTTCGCAGTTAAATTTATTAGAAGAATGAGAAATAAAATAATATTATATATTATTATAAACTAAAATTAAATTAATAATTTTATCAAATTCGTGCATAAGCAGCCGATTTGATAATTTTTTTTCAATTTAGAATTTTATGAAAAATTGAAAATTTTTAGTAATTTTACTATAATTTTATATATAAAAAGTGAACTTATTATAAGTCATAACTCAAAAACTATTGATCGCACACACGTAGTACATTAGCTACTATTACTCAGCGTCAAAAACTCTATCAGACTACAAAAAGAAAAGTACACATTATGGGGGGGATGTGTTTGACCCCATAGCCGATTATTCTATTCGTTGATAACTTGTCAGTTCATAAACTAAAGACTCAAGGAAGGAATATAAAAGGCTAAATATAACACCTTTATTTAATGTTCCTTACAGCCCTTAGTTCAATGGAATTGAATTATATTGGGGGTTATTGAAAGGCCATTATAAGAAATTGCTGCTCTATCATTTGATGCACAACTTGAAGATAGATACAGTCGATCTTATTAAGAGTGCTGCTAAGAGAGTCAACGATGATAAAGCTAAAGTATGTGCAAGAGAAGGGAGATTTTGTGTTTATAAATAAGTTTTAGATTTAAGCGAATGAATAAGTTCACATATTAAATTTGCCCGTAAAAGGATTTGGCTTTTCTTTCTTTTCTTCCTCTTAAGGCTTGCTTGGGCACATGTTTTTTCTCTTAGTGCCAGCTCCTGCATCTATGTTCATCTCTTCTGGCTTTCATAAATCTTTGAAGAGCCTCTTACTCTGAGACTTTCTCTCTCTGTTTAATTTGCAGCGCTCTTTCATCAAGTATATTGCAGTACCAGGTTTTTCAATAAACTAAGAAGGCTAAGCTTACTAGAGATGAATGGATGCTTCTGCAGTTCCTAGAGCCAGGTCTCGCTGATTTTAATTCCCTACTTCTCTCTTTCTTCAGGAGAGATGCTATAGCGTTTCTTGTGAGCTTCTTAAATGACTTCATTTATATTCTCAGGTTTAAGAGTTCCAAGAAAACAAAAGAAGAAGTTTCTCTCTGGCAATTTATTATAGAGTTGTAGCTTTGATGGAAGGTAGAGAGCAACATCTGGATCACTCATAGCATCATCATAGAAGTTTGTCACTGAGATTTCAGGGTAGTTTGGTATCTCGATCATTCTGATTTCATTAGACTTAAAAGCTTTCTCTTCACTTAGCAATGCCTTTAAGAATGATATTTTTGTTCCCTCCTGTGTTGGCAAGAACAATCCAACTATGGTTAATAAGTTAATTATAAGTGAAAACTTACCTTGCTATACCAAGTATCTGTAAAAGTCTTCTTTACTTCTGAATTTTCTTATTAAATCTTGAGATTATATTCTCTTCATTGCATCATTCATAGATTTCATCTTGCTTCCAGTTTCTATAAATGTTAATGAAATTTAAAATTATGGATATCCATTCTGAACTTACTAAAATTTTTCAACTAAATAGGGATCCACCTGGTGGTCAACCTGAATAAGATAGGAATAGAAAGATGGAGAAAATTTCTCCAAGATTCAATGTTTGACTTCAATTTTTATCAAACTTTCTCGATTATATTGCTCCTAATAATAATTAATTTAATTAGGTGGTTCTCCTAATTAATTTAAAACTTAATTAGGAGGTTAAATTAAAGTTCAAAACCGTATTAGGTGGTAGATTAAAAAAATTAAATTTTTAAACATCCTCTCCTAAATTTTCAAGAACAGATTTAGGAGCACCACCTAACTTCACTAAACAAATTTAGGTGCATTTTAATGTATAAAATGGATGGAACAGTAAAAAATTATCTCTAATGTTAAAAAATATAAAACTAATGTCTCGCACTCTGTTCCCATTAAACCTCTCTAAATCTTTGAGGATATGCTCTTGCTTGTGTATAAAAGAAGAATTTAAACAGCTTATATAATTATTAATAGTACTTATAAAATGAGCGGCAACTTACTAAGAAAAGCGGCATTGCTTGGTATTAGCCAGCAAAAACTTTCTTTCATGAATTAAACGAAAATTGAGACTTGTGATGCCTCTACCTAGTATGAACCTGAAATTCTCTAACCTTAGGTCTCAGACTTTGAATAACAATTCAGTTGTTAAATAGAAATGCAGAGCTAAGAAATTCAATGCGAAGTTCCAATAAAATGGTTGAAGAGGAGGAAGAGAAAAAAGAAGTTAAAGCATTACATTTATGTGAAGAGTGTGAGAAGAACTTCACTTATAAATCTGCTCTTGAGTGTCATATCTTAGAGTAGCATTCTAACAAGCCTAAGCTCTATCTTAAGCATGATAAGTTAGATGGAAAATATTTTTGCCCTTATTGCAATAAGCAATATAATCCTTCAAGGGATTTAAAATTTAAATCACCTTTAAAACCATCATGGCAAGAAATTTGAAGTCATTGATCCTGAGACTGGTGAGGTCTTCCTTCAAAAAAGAAAGTCAAGAGACCCTTTAGAATACTTGGAACAAAGAGTTAAGAAAGAAAATAAGCTTATTAAAGCAGTGAGAAACCTTCCAGCTTCTGAGATAGTGAAAATCACTTTGAAAATACAAGCACTAAAGCTTCCAATTTTAAATATAATTGGCCTAAAAGAATGTAAGGAAAGTTATCTTATGCTTGAGGACAAGTTTGAGAAAAGGTCATTACTGATAAGTAGTTCGCATACAAGATTTATCCATTCAACTACTTTAAATGCGATGACAAGTATCAAATGGAATTTGCCAATGAGTACTAAGCTCTTACTAAAGCAAGGGATAGACAGTGCAGATTTATTATTAAGCTCGATGCAATACTGCTTGCTCAAGATCATGTTGCTTTTCGCCTCCCTCTATATTAAATGACTTTAAGAGACTACATTTAAGATTAAAGAGTTCCAAAGTAGCTACCTCTTATTCTTACAAATGTTTGCAAAGGCATAGAAGAGCTGCACACTTTAGGGTATGTTCATAGAGACTTGAAGCCTGAGAATATTATGCTTGACTTTTCACCTCTCAGAGTAGCAATAATTGATTTCAATAGATCATAAAGAGTTGAAGCTTCAGGACTTGGCAACGTTTATGGTACTCCTGGATACTTTCCAGAAAGGGAGGACTGGAGAGATGGTGATATTAAGTGGGATGTATGGGCTCTAGCTGCAATTATTGCTGAATGCGATATGCAAAGAAATGATTACTATAGCTGTAAGAGAGAGAAAGATTCAAAGCAGAAAATACAGCAATATCTAGACTAGAATAAGATAAAAGGTAAAATGAAAGATATGGCTGAGCAGATTATCTTAAGACCAAATCACAGACAGAGCAAACAATAGACTAAATGATCAACTGGATAGGAGATATCAAATTAAGAAAATAAGCACATGATGCCAAGGTATAGTTTGAGAGAATAGTAAAAATAAAACCCCTCTAATACACACTACTATACATTACATTTAAACATTAATCCCTATTAAAACCCTAATAAAGTATGCACTAATAGTCTACTTTTATCAATCAAAAACCCAATCAAACTACTGAAAGGGTTTAGGGGTTTTGAATGTATAATATAATATTTTTGTGAATTTATAGTTAAAAAATAAAATATTTATGAATGGAAGTAATATAAATTATTAAAAATATATGATTTATAAAAAATATATAATAATAAATAATGAATTAAAGTTATAAAATATTAACAGTAACTTATTTACAGATTAACGGATTTTTAATAATTGAAAATATATCATAATTAAAATAAATAAATAAATATACTTATCAATATTGTATTTAATAGGTTTGATTTAAACATAGATTTTGAATTAATTTAAGAAAATTCTATACAGAATCTATAAAAAAAAGATTATAAAAAGTTATTTAATAAAGATATAATAATTTAAAATCTAAATTAAATAATTTATAATAAATCATTTCATACTTTTAATGAATTATTTTTCTTTTGTCATTAATTATTTTAAACAAATAAGTAAATTTCATTAGAGTCTATTTACAAAATGCTTATAGAATTCTTAGAAATATTTTTTATGTATAGTTTGCACTAAGCGAATATCTCTTTTTTAACTCTACAGATTAAAATGAGAAATATTGGATAAAGTTAATCTAATAAATATAAAATCACAATTTATTCAGTCTTTAATTTGCCTTTTAGATCTAATAATATAATAAATTTCTTTCAATTCTGTCACTAATATCCTATAATTAATTTAAATATTATCTAAAGCAATCTAATTATAATTATTAATAAACCTATAAATATATATTTTAATTGAATTATAAACATAGGAATCATAGTGAGAGTGATATCAATACTTATAATTAGCATGAATTTATCCCAACCCCAATTTTTAACGCTCTCTCCAATGACTATCTAGCCAAAAGCACTGCCTAAACTTCCACTTCCATCTATGATACCAGCTACAGTGCCCTGAGATCTCTGATTGTTTTTTAGTGAAGATTGCTTACCAATGTCTGCTGCACAAGAAGCTGAGATTATATTGTTTAAACCAGACACTATAAAGCCAAAGAAAAACATTAGCACCGAAAAATATGGAATAGAGATCTACAAAAATATACAAATCCTACCATTTACACAAATAAGTAATACTCAATTCATTCAAATATTTGTGAGTAAAAGTAAACATTTAAATAAGATTTTATATATGATCGTCTAGAGGTTACTATTAATGGTAAATCCAATTATTGATGCTCCTATTATAGCCATAAATGCAATTGGTGATCTTTTAGAATATAATTTATCAGAGAGATATCCCAATGAAAAACTTCCAAGGATAGCTCCTGAATCGAAAAATGAGGAGAGATTTGCAATTTGATAGGTCTGATAGTTCAAATATTCTTTGAGGAGCAGTGGCAGCCAGAGTAACATAGAATTTACTGCCAATTTAATGCAAAATAATGTAGAGGCATAAAGGAAAACTCTTGGTAGTAGCCATGCTTTCCAAAATGTTATTCTTTAACCTGATTGATTATGAATTATGTAATTAATATAAAAAGTGTCTTCACGCTATACTTATATCATTTTAATTGATGTAGAGATTTTTGATGTGCTTAGATATTCAAACTAGTATTTAATGCTAAAGAAGGCTAATCAGAAGAAACTTAATTCTATAATTACTGCTTTTATTGAACTTTTTCGTCCAATTCTTCATCCTCATCGTCTCCCCCTATTCTAAAAATCTTAACTTTACCACCACTTGGACTTTAATCACTTATCTACCAGTTTTAATAATAATAATAAATATTTACAATAATTATTTATATTTCTATAAGTTTTTAGTTTTAGCTTTATTTCTCTCTATCTGAAGATTTCTCTTCTTTTACTTGTATGAATTTTTGTTCTTATTACTATTCACCCTACTCATTATTCATTAATGACAAAATAAGAATTTTACTATGCTTAAGAAAATTCATAATAATCATTATAATAATTTAATTAATTATGAAGTTCGCCATTTTCTGTTTCAGAGATTGTAATATTGCAATCTTCAGGATAAGATTTTAGAAAGACAAATACTATTAATGAACCAAATAGTATGAGACCTGAAATTGTGAAAAATAAGTGATACCACTGGTTGTTATATATTCTTAATAAGATTGCTGCCACTTACACTCCAATAATCACAAAATTAATAGAAAATTTATAATAAAATTAGATGTTTAATTTTCAATAATGTTACCGATGTTGGCACTAGTCGCCCAAAGTCCCAAGATTAGACCACGATTTGTTTATGAAAACCAACTGCCCAATAAGTGTATAATTGATGGAAACATTGGTGAAGAGAAGATTCCAATAAAGAAAAATACAATATAGTAATAATAATTTTAAAACTCATTAATTACTCACTTCTTTTATAATAAAGTTGACTATTAAAAAGTAATAGTAATAAGCAGGATCCTCGATATCGCTGTATCCTCCCAACCCAAGAGCGAAGTAACTTAAACTTAGCATAAACATTGAAAAACTTAATAATTTTCTGAGATCATAAATATCCCCTACAACCCCTCCTACAAAAGTAGCCACCGAGTAGACAAACAAATATGCTGTATCGAAACTGGCAAGAGTTTCCTCATCGAATTTTGAATGAGATTGTTGTAATAAAGCTTTCTTACTCATTGACCAAAATTCACGATAGATGTGAATGTAAATATACGAGACATAAACTATGGCGAAGACTTTTATCTATTCTTTCAGCACATTCATTGATTAAATGCCTTTATCATTCTGTTATAGTGGAGCTTCTTGAACTTATTAGTGATGATTTTCATCAAATTCTTAAGGATTAAATTATACTTCTCTTTAAAGATTCTTATTAAAACTATGCTCTGGCATCATTAAATCGTCTGATTAACTCCTCGGTAATTAATTATGTAGTATGGTTTAGGATGGGTTGTAGTTATATCTCTCTAATTCTATCTATATATCTGAGATATTGTCATCGTTATTTTTTGTACTTAAGTTGGATTTATTCAATTTGTAAGCTTTCATTTTAATGATAATTGAAATTGAAAATATATTTATTCTTTGGTTACATCATCAGTTATGATCAATTATGACTAAGATAAAAAAAATGCAATAAAACTTGAGGGGGGAAGTTTTATTCACCCTTAGGAAATTTCCTATCACCAAATTGATATGTGCACACATGAGGGAAGTTTCCTGATCCAAAAAGAGTTTCCTGCCGCATACATAAAAATGTAAAATTTTTATCACTATCCTAAAATTTAATCATCATATATGAATAAATTTACTTATTTAAATATCAATAAAGTCTCATTTCTTGATAATAAGGATATTAGTGTTTTAAAGAAAAATTTCATTAATTAGTAATTAAAAAATTTTATTTTATATATTTTTTAGCATTTAATAAGATTAAGGGGATAGATGTAAACCTTAATATTATAATTAAAAATAAATTTTTAAATAGATGAGGGATATTAAAGTAATGATTAATAAGTTTATTGTCTAATTTTTAGTAAATAAAATTATTTTTAATTTTTTTGGCAGGAAAATTCAAACAAACTTGAGAAATAAATAAATTATCTATTTTTACACAATTATAACATTTTCACATATAATTCAATTACTATTCTTTGACTTTTTTTTCTTCTCTTATTATTTCTTTAATCTAGATTAATTCCTAAGCCAAAATCTTGGCAAGTGGAACAATAGCAAACAAAATGTCTATGCTAATTACTAACCAAAAGCCATCTCTCCAACCAAATTATTTCTTAGTTGCTCCAATTATTAAACTTCCGATTGCTGACCCTAGAGCCCCGCTTCCATCTACGACACTGGCCACAGTGCAGAGAGCCTTTGGGTTATTAGATAAGGAAGGTTATTTTCCTAAATCTGCTGCTACTGAGGCATTTATCATATTGCACAAGCCTGAAATGAAAAAGCCAAGCAAAAATATCATGAAATAGATACCGATAAATAGATTTTGATAAGTATATGTTATTGTGAAACTAATTGCTGAGGCACATAAAACCAAATAAAAATAATCAAAGGCTCAAAACAAATCTATGCATTAAATAAATTAGAGAATGATTAAATATGTTTATTATTCCTAAAAATGTTACAGGAGACCTTTTACTGTAAATCTTGTCAGATAAATACCCCAATATTATGCTTCCAAATATAGCTCCTGAATCGAAGCACGTGCTAACATTAGCTCTCTATTAATCAGAATAATTTAGCTCTTATTTCAAAAACGAAGGTAATTATAGTAGCATAGAATAGACTGCTAATTTTGCACAAAAAAGAGTTGCTGAATATAGAAATACTCTTGGTACTAGCCAGGCTGTGAAAAAATTGAGCTTTTTAAAGCGAATTAAGCTATTTGAGAGTAAGTTTGAATAATTAATCAAAATTGTATATAGATTTAATGTATAGATGAAGCAAGATTAAGTCTTAATAAGTTGAGAATATAGGGATCTTTTACAATAAGGTTCTACTGAGACTGTCGACACATCTTAGAGATCGGTGCTAGTTTGGAACCTCATCCTTCATGCATCAAAAGTAGCTCATCATATCGTTGAATATTTGTAATCTCGTTCACATCTCCATTTAAGACTGCCAATCAGTAGATCCTTTGAGAGGCCAAACCTCCATTTTTACTCTTTGATTTTTAATAATTTTGATTAGTTTTATTAAGTTAATTAGGCTGAGCTTTAATTAAACATATTTAATAAAAAATTAAACCAGACATCTTTAATAAAATTTCTCTATAGATAAAACGATTAACATGATTATTATTTTAAAAGCATTAAAACTTTATAAGTTTTAATCAGCCTAATTAACTTAATAAAACTAATCAAAATTATTAAAAATCAAAGAGTAAAAATGTAGGTTTGGCCTCTCAAAGGATCTACTGATTGGCAGTCTTAAATGGAGATGTGATCGAGATTACAACTATTCAACGATATGATGAGCTACTTTTGATGAACGAAGGATGAGGTTCCAAACTAGCATCGATCTCTAAGATGTGTCGACAGTCTCAGTAGAACCTTATTGTAAAAGATCCCTATATTCTCAACTTATTAAGACTTAATCTTGCTTCATCTATACATTAAATCTATATACAATTTTGATTAATTATTCAAACTTACTCTCAAATAGCTTAATTCGCTTTACCATCCTTAATTTAATTAGTTTCTAACGTCTTATTTTAAAGTAAATACTGCGCTTAATTTTCAACTTTTAGATATCCCTATTACTTAATCTCCAATTCTTAATTTTCATCAATACTTAGTCCTAACTATTCAGGGTCTGGTTGAAGCAAGAATACAAATATTATAGCGAATATTAGCATTAAAGCCCCGACAGTATACATTAAACCTTGCCAATTGTCTTCTCCAAATATTTTTAAGAGACCGGATGCGAGCTAAACGCCTATTATATTCCCGATATTTATACAAGTTGCCCATAAACCTATAATAGCTCCTCTGCGTTTTTTGGGAAACCACTCCCCTAATATTGCTACAAAACTTGGAAAAATCAAGGATGTACTAAAGCCAACTAAAATGAAAACCATGTAATAATACCACTCTTATTTAATAGCTAAACTACCTCCAAGTCCCTGTAAACAATAAAGAATAGCACATGATAAATATAAGCTAGTAAGAAGGATTTTCTTGTTCAAAGTATCACCAATTACACCAAGAGAAAATACACTTATAGAGTACATTAGCAATTAAGCAAAATCGAAATTCGATAGTTAATTATCCTCAAAGCCTAACTAAGTCTTTATATGCTCTTTACTCATAGCCCAAAATTCTCTTTAGATGTGAGTACAAATATAAGCGAAATAAGTGATTATAAAAACTTGAATCTAGTATCTTTTCAGTTTCTTTAAAGTGTCGTGTCTAACCGCTGGCATTTAATGTATAGGTGACATGTCCAAAGATGTTGGTGAGTCATCACCACTTTTAGAATAATTTTCCAATTTTTTCATTTTTGATAATTTATATCTCCTTGTTATAAAATTATGAACTTATCTTCTTCATTTTATGAAATTAATTAATTTAAAAATTACTTATTCATAATAAATTATACTTGAAAATAAAAGCTAGCAATTTCTCAAAAGCAATAACGTAATTGTGACTTTTGCTGACTGATCCACTTTGAACCAATATAGGACTTTTGGCATGATCTTCTTATTAGTGATAATAATTAATAAATTTGTTCTTTTCAAAGTAGTTGATTATTACCTCATTTTAGACTTTTAGTTTTCTTGATACCTTTTGTATAAGTTCTTAAAATTTGTGGTAATTCAAGTAGATCTACTAGATTGATTATAAATTTATTTTTTAAGTGTTACTAACTTTGACACTAAACTCGAGTAGAATGCCAATTTAAAGAAGTTACTAAAGAATTTAAGTTTTAATATGTTGATATTTGACAACCATAATATCATATCCTTTTTCGCTTTTGATTTTGAAATCCTTAAAATCTAATTTGCTTAAATTCTCAGGTAAAATCTGTAAATTATTCTGATCTATTATGTATGTGCTAAGGTCCTACTAAAATGCCTCAATTTCATTTTAGGATAAATAAGCTTAGAAATATTCTAGGTAAAGTTAAGCGAAATTATCTGTCTTCACTAGATCATTATCGAAAGTCAATTAGTTGTAACGGTGTAGTTTATGTGAATCAAAAGCATTCCTAGAAAATTATTAAGAGATAAAATCTATCTTACTGATTATTTAGGGATATATAATAAATTTACTTAATAATAATAATACATTAACAATAAATTGATCATATTTTAATTTAGAAGTTTGTTGACCCTATATATAAGAGACAGATCATCGTTAGAGTAATTATTAGAGTTTTAATTCAGCCCTAGTATCTTAGCAAAAAACATGCATTTTATAAATTTCTGGTAATTTTTGTAAATTGTGAAAAATACCTCCTTAATTTTCCTTTCTGCCAATTTTTGAATTCCAAACTTATTATAACACTAATCATAAATGAATTCTGAAAGTGATTGATTTTTCACTGACAAATGATCATTTCCTATGTGAGCCTTATCTGTGAGGTAAGTATTCATTGTTTTTATAAGCAGCTTAATTGATATAGTTTGAGCGCCCTCAAAGAATTCTATCTCATTCCTGCTTAACGACACCAACAACCTGTTGCTAAATATTGTCATAGGATGAATTTGAGGTTTCTAAGCACCGACCTCAAAGTTTAGAGGTAAAGGAAAGAAGTGAGTCGCTGGCTTCTTCTTAACAGAGCTTGATCTATCTAAATATCTCCGAATCTCTGCAGTGTCTCTGGCTACAAGCAAGTTCCCGTTTCTCAAATTAGCATCTGACTTTTAATGTCTATGGGAATTTATTTTCTTAAGTAAAGACTAATTAATGTGAGATTGAGTATCTTTCATTAATCTCTCTTGATTTTTCAAATGTCTGGCTTAAATTAAATTTGTACTTGACTCCTTGTTTTATTGAATCTGCTAAAGTTTAAGATTTTTTAAGTTATCAAACTCTGCCATTTAATTAGTCTATGTTCCTTGATCCTTAGCTACTTTAGAGACAGTCATATTAATGTTAAAAGTGTTTGAATTCATCTAAGAATCAATTTACGTTGAGAAATCTTTTTCTTTTAAGGTTTGATCAATCCATTACTTCAAATGCTAGCCTCTCTTATAAACTCTTGTAGTATTTTCATCAGTTGTGTCGTTATTATGCAAGATATAGTCTCCATATTCATCTTTAGGAAGCTCAATCAAACTCTTTTAAAATTTGTCAGTAGCTTTAAGCAAAATCTTTGGCAATTCAACTTTTGCTATTTAACTGTCATTTAGCATCATATCTCTAATCTCATCCTCGTAGCAGCTATCAATCAAAGACTCTTCAGTTATTTGTTTTGGCAAATGTGAATTACTCTGATTTCTAGTATGATTTTTTATGAGATTCTATTAATCTTTTGTTAATAGCTTTTACTGATCGCCATTGAACATAGTTTTCTACTTGTTGATTTCCGATAGCTTACTTTAAATGTTTTAGTAATCTGAACCCTCATTTGCTTACATGTTTATATTTTCATAATTTACTTTCTAATTCACATCGACATTTTTATTTTCTGATTATTTAGAAGCTTCATTCAGTACTAATCTAAATAATAGTGGGGATTGAAATGCGTAAGGATTTTTATTTCTAATTTAGTTCTTTGTAAATGAGGTATTTATTTTAATTGAACTTTTTTTTATGGATAACAATGAATTTTTTCTAAGAAAGTTATGCTCTTAATTTTTTAATTTAAAAATGAAAATTAAAATTATAAACATTCTCATGAACCTAAATTTATCATTTGCATTTTTTTCCACTTAATAAACAAAATTTAATATTGATTTATTTAACCAGACTAAGAGAAAACGTCATAATTTCTTGACATCTTATTGATCTAGTAGAGCGTTTAGCAAAGGGCTTTTAGACTACTTCAAGCTGAACTCAAATTATTTCATCACTTGCTCTAATTCCATATCCCCATTAACCAAACTATCTAAGCTTATAGTTTTATTTATAGTTGACTTGTTCGTTTAATCAGCACTTTATTTGTAGTCAGTTATGGACTATTTTTAATTTTGCAACTTATTTTTATCTGTTCCCCCTGTTTTCACAAAAATTTCATTTTAGCTGATAGATTGATCTTTTCGATTGAATTAAGACTATGGCTATTATTTAGCTAAAGTCATTGATTTTGTCAAGTCCTGGTCTTTTTGTTATTTATTAAACACTTAGTTTTGAAGCAACTCTAAAATCTCATCAACTTTTATGTTTTAATTAGTTAAAGCCAAATTTTTAATCATCTCTAGAACTTATTGTTAATCTTATTGTTACTTACTATTAGGAGCGATTGTTGTAGCTTTTCTAAAACTAGAAGCGGCTGACCCATCAACACTTTTAATTATTGCTTTGGAAATATTTTACTTCATTTTTTGCAATGCTGTAACTTACTTGGAAACAGGGGTATTTTAAGATAACTTGAACTAATTTTACTTCGATTAAAACTATTCTTATGACTCACTAGTATTTCGCTTATGTTGCTAAACTCCTTTCATAGGTGAAATGTTTTTGCCAACTGCACTGGAAAAGTTAACTTGAGATCTTTGAGCATAATCAGAATTTTTCATGGTTTTAGGATCAACTTGAAAGTTTTACTTAGTACGATGCCCCTCAGTGTTTAATCCATTAATTTAAGACATTCTTTAAGTACCAATTTCAAAGCCTTCAATATCTTCATTTACAGAAATGCTTTCTCCATTAATTTCATCAAGTATTCTTTGCTATTCATTTATCTTATGAAGTTCAAAGTTTACTTGGTTTTGAACAAATGCCTCAAGTAACTCTTTCTCACATTAAACTGAAGTGTCAACTCTGTTCTTTGTTAAATCATCAGTTTGGACATCAGCTGTATATGTGTAAATTATAGGTGGAGTAACCTGAATGGATATATCTTTAGACAACTCTCTAGACACCACTAAAGTTTCAGCATCTACGTAATACTTCTAGTCAGTCTATATTTCTTGATCTTTTATTCCCAATACTTAATCGTCTGAGCCTTTCCTGAACTATGTTTTAAGTCTCATTTTCCTCTTTGGTTTTTCTACTTCTAAAGACTACTATTAAATTTAGTTGCCCTAACTGTCATAGATAATTTTGAAGCTTGAGGCTGTAGAACCAAGCTTTTAGTTGGTTTATTAAGCTTAAGAATTTAATGAATTAGCCTCATTCTTACTTTTCCTGATATCAGCATTTTTCTGCATTAAATCTTTAGTCATGCTATCTTGGCGGCCTAATTTTTATTGATAAATATCTTCTCTTTGTTACATGAAATCTTCGTCACTAGAACCAAGAGAGTCATCAGTTTTTTGTGTTTTTTGTTGCTATTTTAAACTGTCATTCTTGATTTAAACCATGGTTTAAAGGGTTTCCTCAATGATTTATAATTAAAATATATGTTATGCTATATCATGAATAATAAATGAAATTAATAATTATATATTTTTTATTGGCAAAAATATAAAGAAAACAACTCAAACATTAGTGAATAAAATAAAGGATTATATTGTATAATTCGCATAATTCTTTGATTAACGATTGGGAACCGCATTTCGCACTAAGGTATTTTTTTTTGAGTAATACAAAATTAATATTTAAATTGTTATCGTGAATTCTATGAATTGTAGATATTTACTGAAATCAACTTAGATTAAAATTTATATTCAATTCATCTCTTTTCCTTCGATAATTTTATTACTAAAATCTGTTTAGATGAGGTTTATAAATAAAAAAAAAATAACATTATTTAATATTAATTTGAAGATACTTTGTATAACTTTACAAATGGTATACTTCATAATTAAATCAATTATTTCATGATCCCTGATTAGGATGCAATTATTTTTCGAAAAGTTAGCAGGAAATATCTAATTTAATTTGATATTAAATTAAGTATTAATAAAAAAAATGAATGCTGCTCTTACAATAAAATAGATAGTTTCATCAATTGTAAACTTCATATTAGCTAAATTCAATTCAAAATTTATCGTAACGTTTATTATTAGTCAAAATAATCTCTAATTATTATTATTAAAAGATTTAATTTAGTTTAATATTACAATTTCGTTATGCTATTGGAATATTTATAAAATGTTATACTTTTACTCATCATGAGCTTTTTTTAACTATTCCCTTTCTTTATTAAACTTCTATTCCATAATTCTATGCTCATACTAGTATTTGCTCTCAAGTATTTCATTTCTATCTAGAAGTTACTTATATTAAAACTTCTGTTCATCCATCAAGTCTTCCAGTGATTATACCTTTCGTTTAAAATCTCTTATCTTTTCCTCTTAACTTTTTATGAATTTTTTCTTATATCGAAGTTAAGTTTGTAAGTCTGAAATTAGCTTATCCTTAGAGTCATCTTTATCAAGCCATCTTAATTGATTGCCCAGGAAAAATTGCAAAATTTTCAATAAAACTTAACCTTTTTGATTGCATGCTAAGAATTCCATTTGAATCAAGTCGCCCATAGCAAATGCCACTACTAATAATTATTCAAAGTTTTCGTTGTTATACTTCTTTATCATGAAGTTAAACCATTCCTCGAGAACTACATATTAATTTCTCTAATTCATAATAGCATTTTTGGTGTAGGGTAGTTGTTATTACTATTATTCAGAATTAATCATAGTTTCGTCGGTTTCAATTTTCACCTTTACTTTTTCTTCGTAGGTAGAAAGTCTCTTCTCAAGGATTTTGTGGATTTACTTAAATGGTCTCTACTTCTAAGATTGTTTTATAAACTCTTTAATATCTTGAGTGGACTAAGGGAACTGAAAATCTCTAAAGAAGTTATAGTACTTAATATTGTGTAATATTTTCATTGATTGCAATTCTTGAACAGTTTGGTTTTTATTCCTCTCGGTATTTACAAAGTCGAGACTCATCCTCATTTGATTTTTGCTTTTTTTGCTTATTTTTGTCTAATTCAGATCAGTCTTATCAATGGATTCTTGAACTGATCTTTTCCTTTCAGTGAAAAATCCGCTTTGCTTTTGGTCATGTTACTTCTTGATATCTAAAATTTGTAGACCAGTGTCCATTTTAAAGAAGTGTTCTAGATCTTTAAGTTTTTAACCAGAGCTCTCCTTGAGCTATACTTTCCATTCTTAGATTTACTTCTTAACAAATTGCTTTCCCTCAATTACTCTTTAGTTTTTAATTTTAATTTGAGTCTTTTAATCATCTTTCATAAGCTCGTTGCTGAAAGATTTCCAATCTGAGGCATTTAAATTAGCTTAAGGTTAATTAGTCCCAACACCAGATAACTAATTCACGATTTTTTATTCAGTTTAGTTTAGAAACGACTTATCCAAAAATTATTACTGGATTTAAGGAAATGTAGTTTTTGAGATTAGGTTTGAAGTTGACAAATTTTTAATGATTGGAGTTTAGGTATCCATTAAGTCTTTATCCATATAGTTTATTTAGCTTAGCTCATTGAGAAACTAAGAAGTTGCCCCTCCTGCCATTTATTTTTAACTTAATTATAATAAACATCTTTTCTAATCAGATCTAAATTCTACAGCTTATATTGAAAATATTACAGAATCTTAATAAATTAAGATACTTAATCAATAATCATCATCACTCTCGCTTATGTCATCAACTTTTATGTTGACATCTTTTCTCTTGACTTCAGCAAGTGCTAGCACATCATCCAAGACTAACTCAATTTTCTAAATTAAGGACATTTTATCAGCCTCTATATTTTTGAATTTCAAATCAGCTATCCTGCAGATTAGTTCAAGCATTTCCACAAATTGTAAGCGTTTGTAGTGGACTGTTGAATCTTATTGTTCATTTACACAAGTCATTTTACACATTTTAAATTACAAATGTCTTTCTCAATAAATTTGATTTGCAATAATAAGTAGTTTATTATAAGAGGCCGCCTATTTATTAAATGATACTTATTAAGATTCTAAAAATTTTGCTCAGATAAAACAGAGAAAAATATAATTTAATTTAAATATAAATTCATTTTTAATTATAATCAAAAACAAAGATATTATTACTAAAATACTCTAAAAGATAAAAATTTTTATAGTTTTGATTCCATAACAGAATATCGCATCTTTTTCAATAAGTCCTATATTTGTGTCTTTCATCATTAAACTTAAAGCATCTTGCATGGTCATGTATAATTTATAATTTTTAATATCTTAAATAATTACTATAATTAAAAATATTTTACTTCTTTCTGGGATCGAAGTATTTCGCATAAACTTTCTTTAGACCTTCTAGATTAGCTTCAAGAGTATCATTAACTTCAATCTTCCATATTTAGTTATCTCTGAATTCTTGCCATGGATAGACAACAGCAAATGGTAAAATGTGTTCATATAGTAGTTTCTTGAATGATTCAGAATGAGTAGCTATGATACCTGGTTCCTTGTATTTTGAATTCGATAATCTTACTAAAATTTCAAAGAATTCATAGCGACACAAAGATTTATCAGGATTGTCGCTTTACTGTTCGATTTCTACGTTTGTAGCTATAAAAAGTCTATCAATTGTAGACAGCACAACGTTTTTATCTAGGATTTTGCAACTCTCACAGAAAGTAGTGAAATCAATCCAAGAAATATTTGGGAAAGATGATTTACAAGCCAAGGAAATGAAAATATTTTTTAGATGCTTGAAGTTTGCTTAAACAAGATCAAAACAAAGTTATTGCTAAATAGTTTTAATAAAATTTTGATAATCTTACCTCAATAGGATCCTTAACAAACCTAGGGATTTTCCAAAATTTTTAATCGTGCTCTCCACATTTGAGATATGAAGATGCAGTATCTTCTTTCCAATCTTTAAAAACACTGGTATCTTTCTTGAATACTCTTTGAAACACTTTGATCTTTGATGTCTTGACAACTATAGAAAGTTAAATTAAAAACATTTATTTACATATTGGTATATCTTCTTGGGGGGAAGTTTCCTGCCCCAAAATTTTATATGCACCGAAGGGGGGAAGTTTTCTGCCCCATACATAAAAATATGCAATTTTTATAATTTTAATAGAATCTTTATCATATATTATTATGTAGTTTTTTTATATAAATTTAGCTTCAAATATCATTTCTACCTTGATAATCAATTTGAAATTTAATGAAAATTGCATTCAAAACCCCAAAACCCCTGAAGTTGTTTGATTGAGTTATTGATTGATGAAAGTAGACTATTAACGCATGCTTTATTAGGGTTTTAATAGGGTTTATGTAGGGGTTTAGGGTTATAATGTAATATAAATTAGTGTGTGATGCAAGTGTTTTATTTTTATTATTCACTCAAACAGTACTTTGGCATCATGAGGCAGCTTTCTAAACTTTATCTCTCTTATCCAACTTACAATTTAGTCTATTGTATGGTCAGCTCTGTGATTAGGCTTAATAATTATTTACTCATCCATGTCTTTATTCTACCTTTTATCTTATTCTAGTCTATATATTGCTGTATTCTCTGTTTTGAATCTTTCTCTCTTTTGCACTATAGTATTCATTTCTTGCCATATCGCATTCACAAATTATTGCTGCTAGAGCCCATATATCCCACTTAATATCACCATCTCTCCAGTCCTCTCTTTCTGGAAAGTATCCAGGAGTACCATACACGTTGCCAAGTCCTGAAGCTTCAACTCTCTATGATCTATTGAAATCTATTATTACTACTCTGAGAGGTGAAAAGTCAAGCATTATATTCTCAGGCTTCAAATCTCTATGAACATATCCAAGAGTTTGCAGCTCCTCAATGCCTTTGCAAACATTTGTAAGAATAAGGGGTAGTTACTTTAGAATCCTTTAATCTTAAATGTAGTCTCTTAAAGTCACCTAATATAGAGGAAGACGAAAAGCTACATGATCTTGAGCAAGCAGAATAGCATCGAGCTTTATTATAAATCTGCATTATCTATCTCTTGACTTTGTAAGTGCTTGGTTTTCATTTACGAATTCCATTTGATACTTGTCATCGCATTTGAAGTAGTTGAACGGATATATCTTGTCTGCGAACTACTTATCTGTTATGACTTTCTTCTCAAATTTATCCTCAAGGATAAGATAACTTTTTTTACACTCTTTAAGGTGAATTATATTCAATATTGGAAGTTTAAGTGCATGCATCTTAAGTGTGATTTTTACTATCTCTGAGGCTGGGAGGTTTCTTACTGCTTTAATAAGTTAATTTTCTTTCTTTACTCTTTGTTCCAAAGTTTCTAAAGGGTCTCTTGGCTTTCTTTTTTAAGGAAGACCTCACCAGTCTCTGGATCTATTACTTCAAACTTCTTGCCATGATGGTTTTATAGATGAACTTTTAGATCTCTTGAATGATTGTATTATTTATTGCAGTAAGGGCAGAAATATTTTCCATCTATCTTATCATGCTTAAGATAGAGCTTGGGCTTGTTAGAATGCTGCTCTAAGATATGACGCTTAAGAGCAGATTTATAAGTGAAGTTCTTCTCACACTCCTCACATATATGTAATGCTTTTATTTCTTTTTTCTCTTCCTCCTCTTCAACCATTTTCATTGGAACTTCGCATTAAATTTCTTAGCTCTGCATTTCTATTTAACAACTGAATTGCTATTCAAAGTCTGATACCTAAAGTTAGAAAATTTCAGGTTCGTACTAGGTTGAGGCATCGCAAGTCTCAATTTTCTTTTGATTCATGAAAGAAAGTTTTTGCTGGCTTATGCCAAGCAATGCCGCTTTTCTAAGTAAGTTACCGCTCATTTTATAAATACTATTAATAATTATACAAGCTATTTAATTCTACGTTTATACAAGAGTAATATCTTATTCTCAAAGGTTTAGAGAGGTTTAATGAGAACAGAGTACGAGACATTAGTTTTATATTTCTTAGATTTAGTGATAATTTATAAACTAATTCATCCATTTTATTCATTAAAATGCACCTAAATGTGTTTTGTGAAGTTAGGTGGTGCTCCTAAAGCTGTTCTTGTAAATTTAGGAGTGGAGGTTTTGAAATTTACTTTTTTTAATGTACCTCCTAGTACGGTTTTGAACTTTAATATAACCACCTAATTAAGTTTTAAATAAATTAGGAGCACCACCTAATTAAATTAATTATTATTAGGAGCAATTTAATGGAGAAATTTTGATAAAATTGGAAGTCAAACTTTGAAACTTGGAGAAAGTTCTTCCATCTTTCTCTTACTATCTTTTTCATGTTGACCTCCATTTGGATCTCTCTATTTAGTAGTAAAATTTTAGTAAGTTTAGAATGGATATCCATATTTTAAATTTCATATGCATTTATAGAAAGTGGAAGGAGGATGGAGTCTATGAATGATGCAATGAAGAGAATACAATCTCAAGAATTGATAGGAAAATTTCGAAGTAATGAGGACCTCTATAGATATTTGGTATAGCAAGGTAAGCTTTTATCAAATACTAATATATTAACCATAGTTGGATTGTTCTTGCCAACTCAGGAAGGAACAAAAATATCATTCTTAAAAGCCTTACTAAGTGAAGAGAAAAAGGCTTTTAAGACCAATGAAATAAAGATTGAGATACCTAACTACCCTGAAATCTCAGTGACAAATCTCTATGATGATGCGATGAGTGATCCAGATGTTGCTCTGTACCTACCAGCAAAGTTACAACTCTCAAATAAGTTACCAGAGAGAAACTTCTTCTTTGGAGTTCTTGGAACTCTTAAACCAGAGTATTTAAGTGAAGTAATTTAAGAAGCTCATAAGAAACGCTACAGCATCTCTCCTGAAGAGAAAGAGAAGCAGGGGATCAAAATCAGTGACTCATGGCTGTAGGAACTGCAGAAGCATCCATTCATCTCATGTAAGCATAGACTTCTAACTTTATAGAAAACCTGGTACTGCTATATATTTGGTGAAAGAGCGCAGCAAATTAAACAGAGAGAGAAAGTCTCAAGTAAAACATGAATTGAGTAAGAGGCTCTTCAAAGATTTATAAAAGCCAGAAGAGATGAACATAGATTCAGGGGCTGGCACTAAGAGAAGAAACATGGGCCCAAGCAAGGCTTAAGAGGAAGAAAAGAAAGAGAAGCCATCTCCTTTACGGGCAAATTTAATATGTGAACTTATTCATTCGTTTAAATCTAAAACTTATTTATAAACACAAAATCTCCCTTCTCTTGCGCATACTTTTGCTTTATCATCGCTGACTCTTTTAGCAGCACTCTTAATAAAATCTACTGTATCTATCTTCAGATCGTGTATCAGATGATAGAGCAGAAGTTTCTTGTAGTGGCCTTTTAATAGGCCCCAATATAGTTCAATTCCATTGAATTGAGGGCTATAAGGAACATTAAATACAGGTGTTATGTTTAGCCTTTCATATTCTCTCCTTGAGTCTTTAGTTTTTGAACTGATAAGTTATCATCAAACAGGATAATTTCTTATTCAGCATACTTATCTCTTAGCTATTGCAAAAATTTAATATATTATTCAGTCTTAATAGAGCGAGGGTGGATAACATAAGTCTCAAGCCTACTATCTTCACTGATTCCACCAAGGATTGCATGAGTTTATACCTTAACCTTTTGATCATGAACTTCTATGTTGCTGTACCTCTTATACCATGACCTCGATATGAAGGTATTAAACGTGAATACTGCCTCATCAGCATGTATGAACTTTATATTATGCTCTTAAGCCCTCTGCATTTAATCGAATATATAATTTAAATTATCCTTATAAAATGGAACATTAAAATCGATCACTCTCTTAATGCGATTGACTGTCTTGTAAGATATACCTTTCTTTTTATAGATATTAGCTTTGGATTATGCAGAGATGTGTAGCTCAGGAAATTGGCGATGAAACATCACAGCCCTCTAGGCCAGAGAGAAATGAGCCCTGTATTTTAGAGTCTTATCATTAATAAGATAATCGATATGATGCTACTAGAATTTTAAAGGTCTTTTAGGCTTAGAATTTAGATGCTATCTCTTTAAATTCAATGCTAATAGACAGTGTGACCTAACAGTAGCAGGAGATTTATGGAGCAGTCTTGCTATAGATGTGTAATTTATGATAGGTTTGAGTTGATCACTGTAATCATTGCATCCATAACGCAACTTATACAATAAATCTATATATTCACTGTCATAAACTGATCCCAAACCTCGCATATACTCACTTAAATTACTGATATTTAAACATTAACCCCTACATAAACCCTATTAAAACCCTAATAAAGCATGCGTTAATAGTCTACTTTCATCAATCAAAAACTCAATCAAACAACTTCAGGGGTTTTGGGGTTTTGATTAATTATTAAAAAAAAAACTCTTATTTTAACCTTGTCAATAATATATAATTTGATAAAGAATAATTATGTACCTTGCAAATTATATAATAATAAATTTTGTATAGTACATGGTTAGGGTTATTGAAATTGAAATTAATTTGTTTCTATTAAATTTATTACAAAAACATAAAATTTAATATTGGGGGCAGGAAATTTTCCCCCCCCCCATCTTCTTCTCTAAATGGAGCTATAAGTTTGTGCATAAATGTCTCCTAATCAATGTTCTCTATCATATAGCTATGCTTTCCTGATCTCATGAAAACAGGATAAACATAAAGTTATTAATGAGAAGTGTCACTATAATTTTCAAAGCATGAAGGATTCTAAATAAAAGGTTTTCTATAGAGCAAGTTCTTCTCAATCACCTCTTTGAAAATTTTCTTATAATAACTTTTTCTATTTTCAATGACGAATTCTTCAAATTATTTTCTCTGTACTGAGTTTAATTTGTCTTCACTTTTTATGTCCTTATTTAAAAGTTTTCTATCTCTCATCCATTTCAAAAAATCTGGAGGGTTTTAATCTAAGATTGCACAAAAATCCTCAATTTTAAGAAATTGCATATATTTCCAATTTGTAAAGCTACCACATATTTTTGGCACTTTTGAACTTTCTTCATCATAGATTTCGTTTTGATTTATCATTCTAATTTGTTCCTCTATCTTTTCCTTTTCAAGCATATCGACTTCCACAGATTAGTCGTAGCCGTATTAGGTAGTCCAAAATATAAGGCTGTAAGTCCATTTGTCGCAGACCCAGCAGTGATCATGAAGAGGATCCGTTAGCATTTACCACTAACCTGACAACTTAATGTCTCTCTTGTGGCCTAAGAATCTCTGGATTATTAGTTTCTTATTTTCTGACTAAGCCTAATTGTCCTATTCAAAATGAGTATTTTGTTATTTCTTTTACTGGAATACCTGCTTTAACTGTACTCCCTCTTCAATATACTGCTGCCTAGGACTCTATAAAAGAAAATTAACTTAATTGCTTTTTTGTTACATTTTTCTATAGAGAATTCTTGACTAGTTAATCAAACTGCTATATTTACTTAAATCCTTCAACAGGTTTACACCTGACTCTTTAATGTAAGTATTTAAAAACATAATTTAATAAATTATTCCTTCAATTATTCAGTAACTCCAGGATTTCCACTTAAATGTATAGATACTAAACTTCTAGATCTCCTCAGTGCTGTGCCTAAACTCCATAACATGGGCTACGTCATGCCTGTATTTGATATATCAAGATGCAGAAGATTTTTATTGTACTTTATGAAGTTAGATAAAGATATCATTATTTTTGTATTTACATCGGTTGATTTGGTATTTTTAAGCGAGGGACTTTTAACTTTAGATTTATAAGAATTACCTAAAATTCAATAATACAAATTAATTTTATAAAATATAAAACAAGAAAAATAAATTTTATCTTTTAAAAATGTATATATTCTTTATAAATTTTCGATATTCTTGATAAAAATTTCATTTGAATTTACAGAAACAGTATTTTATTATATCTTTTAAAGTATTCAGAAAAAATTATCAAATCATTATGAAAAAAATTTCTGTTAACTTTCATGATATGACAAAAAAAGGCTATACTAAATATATATATTCATTTTAATAATATAATGTGCATGGCTTGTTTTTAACAAAGCCACCTAACAAATGAATAATTTTTAATAATAATAATAATAATATTATCACATTGAGGTCTCTGGGAACCCCCAATCAATAAGCTTTTAAGCAAATAAGGGTCTAGCCCTTTTAATTATATTAATAATCATCTGATTTGTTCAATCTCTCTGATTGTCTCATCACTGATTCTATTTCAATTAATTCTTTAAAAATTCAATCAAAATAATGAATTCTTATGGGACCATAACTGTCTTAGGTATACTCTTTCTTGGTAGAACTTGAGTACATACTTGTCAATCTCTCTCTTTTTCTTCTCTATCGATGGATCTAACTCCATCATAGACTCCGAACTATACAAATTATTAGAGTTCTTCCATAGTTTCTTCAAATGATTTAAGCATTTTGTAGTTTATTTCTAGGCAGTCAATTGAGATACATATTGGGTACCATTTCCCTTTTATCTTCAGTTCATGAAGTCCCACTTCCTAGAGCATCTTTAATTAATTTTTATTATTATTTAATATATAAGAGTCCCAAATCTTTTATATGTTATTTAATAGGTATGATTAATTGTATTGGTTAGTATCTAGATTTAGTTAATAAATCTATGGGGTTTAGGGATTTAGGGATTTCTGAGTTTTCAAAAGTTTTGTTCTCTGGCTTTATGCCAGAGTGTGTTTAGTTTATTAGTTAGTGGCTTTTAACTTTTTAGTTGAGTGGTGGTTACTCCTTTTTATTTATATGACAGTGTTGTTTTAGTTTTAGTTTTATATTTAGTATTAAATAGCCTAATATATTTGGGTGATTCCCAACATATCTTTGGTCAACTTTTGACATCTTTGGAGTGATTCTCTAATAGTTGTTGTTTTATTATTAAATATGAAAAAATTATTCATGATGTATTAGAGATTTCTGGAGTGATTCCTTTTAATTCGTATCTTAATGACTTCTTCTATTAACTAGAAGAATGGCTTCTCAAAGTCTTCTTAGTTAAGTCGGGCAAATGGAATTTTTTGTAGAGGGAATTGTTTGTTTTATGAGGATTTTGACAGTGTTGAATTTCTTCTTTCATTTTATATTGTGTAGTGTACTTGTTTAGAGATGTGTTAACTAATGACTAGATTTCTTCGGTTGGGCCTCATACCGACTTGAAGTTGAAAATGTCATCATTAATAGAGAGTGGACTTTGTTGTGTTTTTGGAGCTGGGTCTGTGTAACTAATTGGACGTAAGTACACTATTTGAAAGGTTTAGGTGACTTGACTCTGAGGTAATCAGTTCGAAAATTAAAATAACCTATATCGAGTGTGTGCTCCTTGTGCTAGGCTTTGTATCTAGTGCCTAGCTGGTTGGGAACGGGTACTAAAAGAATTCTGACTTATGGGTGTCAAGACTGGCATACTCTTTGATTTTGGCCACTCGTGAGTATGTTGGTACTTCTTTGATAATAACGCACCTCCAGATCCTACGATCCAGCTGGGGGAAGTTCGCTTTTCGGACTAATGAGGCAAATATTTTACCTCAATCTTTAGAACGGTTCGACTATCCCTCCTCATTCCAACCAATTTTTCTTTTCTTTTTAATATAAAAATTTATAATTTTAAATTTTGAATAAAAATATATTTACATCTTTTATGAAAATATTTTTTGCTTAAAAAAATTCTATGTTAAGAAGGCAGATATTTAAGCCTAATTTTTCAACTTAATTTCTTGAGATACAGCATTCTTAATTATTTAACTTGCATCCTGTTAGGATTTTCTTTTATTATCATCACCTTAAATTTTATCTGAGTTAATACCACTCTTCTCAATGATGTTGTTCCAAGCAATATTTAAATAACTTAACTGCCTGTTTTCACCAATAGTCTATATGAAATCTAATAATTATATTAAAAAAAAGATGGAATATTAGAATTAAAAAATGGATCTTAATTAATACTTCTAAATTTGCATATTAAAACAAAGACATAGATTTAATGAAAAACTAATTAAATAAAATCTTTTCTTGAAATCTAGCAGATTTTGAGGCTTTAATCCATTCCAGCTTATATCTAAATCTGTAAGTCTTGAACTTTTCAAAAAGTCAACTAGTATTTTAATAGATTAATCATTTAAACCTGCATTTACCAATGCGAGCTTTCTAATGTAGCACCTATCATTCAACTATAACAGTATTGATTGTGTAATTGATGGATTAATTTTGCAATTTATAATCCTTAACTCTTCTAAATTGTTTGGAACCATTTTGATAAGCATTGGTCTAAGTCTCTCTGCAGACTTTACTCCAAATTCGTTGTTTTTATATATGATGCTCTTTAAATCTTGTAATTGGGCAAGGCCATCTAAGATTTCCCTAAAATCGTCATCCTTGAGATTGTTGTTTTCTAAGTGTATTTTTCCCAAAATATTTTCAAAGTATTTAAAAGCAATTTATAAAGCTTTACTATGTCCTTAATTCAAGCCATAACCTGTTAGATTCAAAGTACGCTTCCTTATTTTTTATAGTATAGGCAATGCTAAGACCAATTCTTTTTGACATTCAATGAAGAAGTTTAAAGTAGAATCTTAAGCGAATTCATCCACTATATAAATATGTAAACTATATATTTTAACTTACTTATTTTTGGTGAGATATAGTTCTTGCAGAGCTTATTGAAAATGTTCTTACTTTGAATTTCTCTCGCAATTCTAGCAAATGTTTGATTGGATTAATCTATAATTAAAATAAATTTCTCTAATATCATACTTGTATATTAATCGAATTCTGAGAGATGAATACTTAATTTGCTTTCTAGACCAGTGTCCTTTTCATTCCTAATATTGATATCTAGAAGTTCAGAGATTATGTTATTTAACTCCTAATCATTAATCTTTGAATTTTATTGGATTTCCTTCAGGTCTAGCATGTTCCTTGAGAAATCAAACTCATCTCCATCTTTTTAATTAATAATGCTTTGATTTACTTTATTGCCATTATCCCAATTGTACTTCGTGCTATTAGTCATTTAAGTTTACTAGAACATTTTGTTTAAATAATCACTCCCACTCATCATATCATCTTTGTGTCTTTCAAAGTCTTAATGTTTAGGCTCATGTTATTTATGCTTGTAAACTGTTGCACTAAAGGGATTTTAGGGCAGTGAATTGTATGACATTGGAGTCTTGATATCAACTCCACCTATTTTGTCAACTTAATAGGAACTAATCTCATCATTATCATCAACATTAGACTAAAGAAGTGGAACCTTTTACATAAAAGCTAATTAAGTTTTTTGGTTTTTGCTTGTAGCAGCTCCTTTTTCATGAAAATTCAAACTGATATCTGAAGGTTTACTTTTTCCTCCGGCTCTTGCTCTGTATGGAGAAAGTTTGCCTTGACTTTATATAATATTTTTCATCTTTTTTTCTCTATTGATAAGAGTTTTCTCTGCTGAGTCAATGGTCTCACCAATTGTAGTTAAATGATTGTCAAAATGTTTCTCCATTTTTGACATCTTTACATCGAAATCTTATTTGTAAACTGAAATACTAGAGGAATTAGCTGCTTTTCTTTCCAACTGGCTCTACAAAAAGTAGATTTCTTTAATTTATATTTCAATTAAATTATAATTATCAGTGACCTCTTTGATTCCTCTTAGATAGTTAAAGTCAGTCATAATAGAATCTATATTACTCATAAACTCCTTATTATCCTTCTTTTTATTTGAGTTATATTGGCCTTGCTTTGAAACCCTTTCTGTTTATGATTAATAAGATCTTTTAGTTTTATCAATGTCAACAAATTTTTTGTGTTATGTTTGAGATTTTAGATTGAGTAATGGTTAATGGCTTATTTTACTACCGCTCAAAGTATAATCTTCAGAAATTAATATGTTATCGTTTTTAAGTACATTAAACTTCTCTTGTTCTAGCTTGAGCTCAAGATTTTTCATTGCAACTTTGTCAAGGTAGATTTGAGGGATTTAGCCTGACCTATTATGATCTAAACTACCATGTCTCTGAGTTAATGTGGAAGTGAAATCGTGATTTTTAAAATCCTTCTTTGATTCTATATACTTTAAGATCACTTAAAAATATCTTACTTTTGGTTGTTTTAGCTTTTTCTCTTAATTTCTTGTGCAATATTTTCTCCAATTCTTGCTATTTGCCACCTAATAAATAAATGAGAACTAATTTAAACTTACCATCATAAAACTCATGCTTGAACAAGCTTGGCATACCACTTCTCGAATTAGCAATCATATTAGTGATTACATTTCTCTATCTATCAATGCTTAATTTTTCCGAACTACGATTCAATTTCTCATGATTTCTCAAGTGCTTGATTTACTCAACACTTCCAACACTGCTTGTAAGGTTATTAGCCATTTCTTCCATGACGTACCTAGGAGATATAAGATTAGGGCTGTTAGCTTAACTAAAACTAAAATCCTTATTTTAAAATTGATCTTTTCCGGCTCTTCCAGTCGTGGGTTAATTTATAGGGCCTTAAGGTGGAATAGGCTTTTATTTCATGAATTTCTGGAAGTTTATTCTATTTTGAGATGAATTAAGTGAGGTTTGATTCAGTAAACCATTCGCTTGCTCTCCTTCATAGTTATTAGAGGAATAAATTTAATTCTCGTAAAGTTAACTTTGTTAATTTTTTGAGTTATTTGAATTAAAAAGCTTCATTTATTCACTATGATTTGCATGTATATTTTCCATCTTTTCTGAAAAAGGATTAGTAAGCACCTAGGAATTATAGAAATCAATATTAAAATTTAATTCATGTTCCTAAGATTGACTATATTTGGTAAATTAACATCTGCTTACTAGAAAGAATCCAAATTCATTGTCAGTTACTGATTAATTTTATAGTTGCAGTTTTGCTCTAATTTTAGATTTTTAATTTAAGAATTGTAAGAAGTACTTGATAAATCCTATATTTTATCGAAGTTTAATTATATATTCAAGTTTGAAAGTTTGTTATTTATTACTTGGGTTGTTTCCAGTTGAGATTGCTTGATCTTGTGGAATTTTGTCTTCTCAAATTAAGAATTTAATTTAAAATCATAAATTAACTAATTAATATGTCTGTTCTTGATCTGTGTTTTGTCCTCGAAATAAATATTGTGAAAAGTAAATGTAAGAATTTAAAGTCATTAAGTTTAAAAAAATAACTAAAAATAAATTTACTAATATTAAGGTTTGAAATTCTTGCCTGGACTTATTTAATTCATCAAGTTTACATTTAAATAAAAATATCTTTGAGTTAATATTATTAAGCGAGTAATTATATAATTCAAAATTTTAATCTTTTTTTAAAGCTTAACTTAATATGTGCAGGAGTGTCTTCCTCTATTCCATTTAAATTATTCATATTATTTATAGGTGAATTGATAATTTATGGCATTTAAATTCTAGAATTTGACTACTCCTACATATCCTTTTCCATTTCATATTAGATTAATCAATCTGATTAATTTTCAACCTTAATTTTATGAATATTATATTCAAACTTTAAACTGCAACTATATTACTCTCTGATGGTCATTATACATATGCTTTTTGTTTGTACTTATTATGATCAATATCTTTTTTAATTTTTCTTCTCTTCTTGTCCATTTAATTTCTATGCTATCTTAGATTATCGTCTAAGTATAGTCAAAATTCAGCCTAGTCTGTATGATGTATGTCTACGACAAGTAATTATACTGCCTTCCCTTTATTGAATACTACAATTTGAGAAAAGTGGCATTTCACTTGTTTATTTTAATGACCCATTGCAGAGCACTGTGAGTAATCCCTTTCACCCTAATTTCGCATTATTTTTCATGAGTCAATTATATTTAGTTTATCCCTGAACATGCCCATTAGAAAATGTGACAGATAACTTCTCATAATAGTGTTTATTGAAAACGCTATATCATTTGAGCTTGAAGTTCTTCCTGCATTTCTGTCAATAAGCTTAACTTGAGCCACACAGTAATGACAGCATTTCTTGGGAATAAATAGGACCTAAAAATAAAATTTTTTTAAATCTCCCTTCTAAATTCTAAATTTTTATGATGTTACTCTGTGTAATAAGCTTGACTGCGATCACCCTGAGTTCATTAGCTTAGATTATTAGCATATTTTATTGATATATCTAAAATAAAAACTTTATATGTTAATAAGTATACTTTAAAATTTTCTGATGAGTGCAATAGCTTCTTGAGTTGATTCATGAGTTTCTTATTGAAATACGTCTAAATTTTATAATTTTAATATTGATCAGTATACTATTGTATATCTTGCAATTAAAGGCAGATTATACAGCATAACTAATACTTAGTATAAATTATGATTAAAATCTTACTTATTTATAAAGTGAATTAAGTCATTTGATCGTGAATATACAAGATTAATCAAGAATTTAATGATTTAATGTATAGTTACAGTACAGTGATCTTGTCTTAATAACCTCATAATCAGCTCATTTTCCATCATCAAGTTCATCATGATCTATTGAGCTTTTCTTGAGATCGGTTCTCGTTCACATCTTCCTTCGTAGCATCAATAATATTCGGGTTTTAGGTTCATCATTTCAATCTCAGCCACATCTCGATTTAAGAACGCTGTTCTCACGATCAGTTGACAGGAGAGTCCTCCATTTTATTAGGTGAAATTTTAATAATTCTGAGATTTTAATAAATTAAATCTGGCAAATTAAAACTTTTTAAGTTTTAGTGATAAATGATTAAAGTTTATACTAGTAGTTTTATTCTATTAAGAATTTTAATTAGTGATGTCTTAATTAATTTTTAAAAGTTACTGATTAGTTAAGACTGTGCCTGATTTAATTTATTAAAATCTCAGAATTATTAAAATTTCACCTAATAAAATGGAGGACTCTCCTGTCAACTGATCGTGAGAACAGCGGTCTTAAATCGAGATGTGGCTGAGATTGCAAGATGTTGAACCTGAATCCCGACTTTTATTGATGCTACGAAGATAACGATGTGAACGAGCACCGATCTCAAGAAAAGCTCAATAGATCATGATGAACTTGATGATGGAAAATGAGCTGATTATGAGGTTATTAAGACAAGATCACTGTACTGTAACTATACATTAAATCATTAAATTCTTGATTAATCTTGTATATTCACGATCAAATGACTTAATTCACTTTATATAATCGACTTAATGGCTGACGATATGCCTTGAGAAAAAAGTAAAAAATGTTATAAAAATATATAACTTTCCTATATATTGAACTTACTTATCATCTTAAGAAGATATATGGTCTTCCGCAGATTGCTTATTAGAGTAGTTTTTACCGCAATTTGTTTTTGAATTTAAACAAGTCCCTTTTCTTTTAATGCTTATCCTTTAATATTTTAGATGACCATAATTATCTCTTCGTGTTTGACTGAACATATTCTTTAACACTTAAAGTATCTCATATGACATGTCAAACATTTAAGAGCCTTCTATCTCACATCTGTCAATATTATCAGCTGAAAGCAAGTACTGCTTTTTGTCTCTAATTAAACATCTTTTTATTGCGTTTCTTGGATGGTCCTCATAGACATCACCACCATTAGTCATCTCTTAATATTGTGTGATTTTAAATTAGAGGATATAGAGTAGGTCCGAGATACCACGACAATGTCACATTTATCCTTTATGAAAGCTTTAGGCATTTTATACATACCTCAGATGAGTTGTAAGTTCATCAACCTTATTGTAAATTTCTATGTCATATAGAGCAGACATTAAAGTAGAGGAGATATATTTATAATAATTAATAAATTAACGGAATAATATGAATCACATTGAATGCTTTATCAACTTTTTTATTGAAATTGGGTTAAGATGTCGTTTTTAGTTATTGACTTAACATCATTGATTTATTATTCTCACAAATAATTATTAATATTGTTTTCTTAAAGTCAAATAATCTAATTTATTTCTTTTTTACATTAAATTAGCTGAATATTATAATATCTAGTAGCTATAAATATCTAAATCTAATATTAAATAATAAATTATAGTGATTCTTTCATTACTAACTTCATCTTTGCTAAACTTTCAAATATATATGACTAACTCCTTTAAACTTCAAGAGTATTTAAATATATATATATATATATGAAAAATAAATTGTATATTTATTTATTTATTTTCATATTCTGTTGAAAGATTTTATATTATAACCAATTTAGATAAAAGAATTGTATAGAAAAGAGAAAATTATATGTTGATTAGATTATATTTTTAAAAAAGTAAGAGATTTGAAGTTTATATTATTTATATTGTTTAGTAATTATTTTATACGCTTCCCTACTTTTTTATTAAATCATGGAAACAACCGACACAAACATTGTCAGCAATCTAATAAAACCCAATAATAATAATAATTATGGCAGTATAAACCCCGATAAGTAAGCAAATCTATTACTTATAATAAAACATTATAAAAACATATAAAGCAAATCGAAGAGCATTTACAGAGGGCATTTAAATTGATGATGATTAAATTGAAGCCATTGACATCAATAATCTCACTGATGAGTAGCTCAGAGAACTCGCCCGAAGAGCAGGATATGAAATTTTCTCATATTTAATCACACTTTTATTTGAATTTACTAAATTTAATTGTAAATTGATGAGTTTGAATCACTGGAGGAGGATAACTACGAACAAAACGACGACAGCGATTAAGTAGAACAAAATAATCAAAATAAAAACGAAATGGGGGACTCTGATGTGGACGACATCGACTTCGAGAACTTCAAAGGCATTTACTTTGGAGACGACCCCAATAAAAAATATACTTGCCCTGTAACTGGTGCACATTTCGAATATTACGATTTGTGTAAGAGGATGATCTCACTCAAAGAGCTCAGAGTCAAAATTGATAAAGAATTATTTATTATATATTATTTCTTTTTATAATTCTTTGATACATTCATTATGGATATATTTAGCTAAATAAACAAAAAAACTTAAAATGGAAATTTTATATTTTTAATTGATGTTTCACAGAAAACTTTTGCTATGAATTTTAGATTCCAATTTTTTATGATAAAATTTTATGAAATTTATTTTGAGGAAAATCATAGTATAATACTTTTTAATTTTTCAAAATCTAATCAAAATCATAAGATGTTTTAAAATATCTATTGAAATTGATCTTATTTAAAATAATGTTGACGAATCTTTTACCTCTAATTTTTATATTTTATTATCATTTATATAAGCATTAGTAAAATCTCCCAAAATTTTTTTACTAAATTTCACTTAAAAATTTCCTATTAAATAAAATAAAAAAAATATTTTATAAATGAATTAGGCATACCAGACACTGAGAGATCATAAAAGAATTAAAAAGATTAAAGTAAATAAAATCAAGAAGATTTTACAAAAGTCATGATAAATAATGATATTCAGCAAAAGTAAAAAAGTTCAAAGTTATAATAATATAATTAAGATAATGACATGAAAGATCTTCAAGAAATTAAATTTTTTCAAAATAATAACAACCGGGGGGGGGGCTAAGTCGGTGCAAAAATTTTTTCAAAATCCTAAGTCGGTGCAAAATTTTTTTTCTCTAAAACATCAAAATCCCTAAGTCGGTGCATGATAAATTTTTGATATTATTGATATATTTTATCATCCTACCCCACATCATTATTAACTAAAATTTATGTCTCAGTTTCTGAATCGAACTCATTCATTAGATTTCGATCATAGGACACTTATAATATTATTACAAAAATATATTTTTCTCTGTGATAGATATTTGTTGAAGTAAAATAAAAAAATAATATTTCATATTTTAATATCTAATTAGTCAGTACAACAAAACTGGGGATTAAAAACATCATTATTATTCGATAATTTAATGATGTCTGGAATTATCGAATAATAATGATGTTTTTAATCCCCAGTTTTATTGTACTGACTAATTAGATGTTAAAATATCAAATAATTATTTTTTTATTTTACTTAAACAAATATCTGTCACAGAGAAAAAATATTTTTGTAATAATATTATAAGTGTCCTATGATCGAAATCTAATGAATGAGTTCGATTCAGAAACTGAGACATAAATTTTAGTTAATAATGATTTTTTATGTGGGGTAGGATGATAAAATATATCAATAATGTCAAAAATTGATCATGCACCGACTTAGGGATTTTGATGTTTTTGAGAAAAAAAATTTTTGCACCGACTTAGCCCCCCCTCCCTAACAACCAACAACATCACTAACAAATTTATCATACTTATTTTATTAAAAAATAAATAAATAATAAATAATTCGTGTTGAGACTGAGCCAAATGTCGATAATGGGAAAATTCAATCCTAAGACAGAAATATTAATTATAGTTTATTTTTATAAAAATCAACATCAATTGATTGATAATCAAAAACAAAATTTAAAAGGTATATATTGATAATTAATATACTCTATTTAGCTAATAAAATAAACTACCCTTTTTATTAATTTGACATAGATTATTGCATGATTGAGTTTTTAATTAATTCAAAAGCAAATTATATTAATCTTTATTATATAAAAGAATAGCGATAATCAGACGTTATTGTTACAAAGAAGGTAAATAAAAACATTAATTAGTAATCCTCAAATAATTAAAAAAAGTTAACCCCAAAATCCTCCTAAAAATATAAACAACAGCAATGAATTTTAAATTCAATAAAAATAAGCAGCCTCGTAGTAAAAGTAAATACAAATTGATTAATTGAAAAATTTTTCTTCCAACTTTAGAGCTAATCGATTGATAAGTATAACTAATAAAAATGAGATTATGAGGTTGTAACAGTTCAATAATTTACAATAACCAGTAATTCCTGAAACTCTTACAAGAATTTTTTATAATTTGTAGAAGTTGATGTGTGATTTTAATGTGTTATATTCAATTTAATACTTTTTCGAGAATGAGTATCTCAAAAGCAACTGCTTAACAAGACATAAGAAGCAAGTCTATAGAAAAGAATCAAAATATAAAGCTTTAATAGTCTCATAGAAGCAACCAAAATAAATAAAATCAACAATAGCTGCAATAAATTCACTAACAAAATTACAGTAGCCTAGCTAATTAAGGGGTTTATCATAGAAAATAATTATCAATGGCAGCAGCTCAAGGAGAGGTAAATTTTAAAACCACCGAGTCAGGTCAAGAATTTTAGAAACTCTAAGAGTTTAATAAGAGAAATTCCAATCCAGGAAATGAAATGCAATCTATGACGAATTACTCAGTCGAAAGAAGAAGCTAACAGACCACTGGTATCTCATCTGAAAGTAATTAGAATCCTCTAATGTCTGCAAACAGACAACAGTAATAGTAAAAAAGATCAATAACTAATGACAAATTCCTCAAAGCCAGCAATTTTGAAATTAAATCGAGACTAACTGGCTCTAGTTTTACTTCCAATTAAGATCAGATAGTCAATCAAAACATTGGTGGATACAATAGAAAAACGAGAAATGTGAATAGTATAGGCTTTAGTTCACATTTGCAAAAGAAGAGCTAGAATTTTGAATAATATGACCCTTCAATGACCTAACCAAGGACTTAAAGTTTTAAGATTTCACCCTATGTATAAAAGCATAAATATCAGTCTATAACTTAGTAACAAAATCAAGAAAAATACAGCTCTGATGTGCCTGTTTTTATAGAATAAATCGATCAATTTTAAATTCCTTAAATGTCAAACATTAACTCTGGCAACTCCAGAAACCAGAGCAAGCACTAAATCTACTAAAATAAAGCAGGAAGTTTTAATGCTAACTTAAAAACTAACGATTTATTAGCAAGTTTTCACAAAAATTCTAACATTATTAGTGCCATCAAAAGTGGTGCAGGCAAGAGATTGCTACTTGGTCAACAATAAAATGTAAGAAAGAGTTTAGGAGGTGAGTAAAACCCTTTATTAGCAATTAACAACGGAGCGACCAATATAACTTAGATTGAGAACAATAATAAGAAGAGATTTTAATTCTTTTTTATATTTATGATAAGAATTATATTATATTGATAAGTATAAATTTTTGTGAGATCTTTAGATCAGCAATCTATATAAATGCACTTAAAAAATATTTCTAATTAGGATAAAAGTAGGCAAATAGGTATAAAAATTGCTTATGATTTTTAAAATCCCAGTATTGTTAAAATATCATTATAATCACAATGAAATGCTTATAATAAATTTGATATAATTATACTGGGAACTAATTTGTTCAATCATTAAATAATAACAACAAAATAAAGCCTTTTATGACTTTTTATAACTCAAATCAAATTCAAAATCCTTTTGCAACTAACAAACCATAATATTGAGCAAAAATTATAATTTTACAAAGAAATTTTGCCTTAAAATATGAATATATACATATAAATAATTTAGTTTTAGTAATTTGAAGTTTACAAAAATCACTTAGAAGCCATTTTTTCCGCTTTTGCTGAAAAAGATTTAATGAATAAAATAATGAATAAATCATTAAAATCTTAATTTCAAGTAAACTTGGTATATTTGATTAGAGTGTAATTTCCTTTTCTTTTATTGAGCACAATATTAGGGTCTTTTTCAAAAACAGTAGCTTTACATCCTAGTTTAAGATTTTTGAAATCTCTTTCCTTCTCAAACATTTTATCTATAGGAAGCAGTCCAACCTTTTTTAGTAATTAGCCTGATTGAGAGTTTTATCTTGTTTTCTTTGATCTTGTCTAAGATCTAGGGTTTTGGGGATATTCTTAATCATCATGCTCTTTTTCATGATGCTGCTAGGTGTCATTAAAATCGTGGTTTTAGAATAAATCTTAATCATTAATTTAAGAGTCTTAGTCAAAAGCTTTTTTAAAAGTCAACCTTCTCTATAATGGTTGAGGATCGTTTTAATTATAATCTTGTAGAATAAATTATTAAATAGTGTCAAAAGAGTAGAATAGAAATTACAGTGTAATAACAAATAAAGTATACTCTTCATTAAATTTCTCATATAGTATTGATGTTGATCTCGTTGTATTTCTGCTGTTCTTGCTGCTTTAATTTAATAGCTGCTTTTGTGTTGGCAAAGTATCTTATGGCTTCTTTAACTTGGTCCTCAGCACCACCTTCTACGTGGTCGATATGCTCTTTAATTAGATCTAATAAGTTGTTTATGTCTTCTGCAGTGATCTATAAATTTAGAGTTTATAAAGTTATTGTTTAAACTTACGAATTCAGCATCAATGCTAAAGAAGTAGAGATATTTATTTAGGATAATGGCAAACAAGTACAGATTTTTAGATTAATTCTGGCAAATATCTGCAATTTTAATAGACCTCTTTAAGCAGTCCATGACTTTATTTCCCTACTTCTTGAAATTAGAATAGTACAAAGATGAAGCGAAGGTTATTGCTTCACACTGAGATGGTTTCTTTAGAAGCTTAGAGCAGTAAGAAACAGTGTTTGTGACAAGAGTGTCAAAATTTTCCTGACCAAAACAGACTAGAGTGAACATTTAATAAAATTGTAGATTCCCATTATTGATAATATATAAGCGTTGGTATATTGTTGATACAATAAGGTTGATGGCTGCAAATTTAGCTTCACTGTCGCTGAGTTCTTCCTCATATATTAATAAAGCATTAGTGCAGAAGTCATAAGCCTCCTCTTCCAATTCATGGTAATTGGGAATGCGATTTATAGCCTCAGCAGCTTATAAATAAAGTCTTAAAGAGAGATCTGGATACTGTGATTTAATGTGGCCAATTAGCTCACCAACACATTTGAAAATCTTAGTCTAATCTACCTTAGGCAGCTTTATTGGAAGCTCATCATCATCTCCTTTGATTTCCTCTTGTTCTTAGTGATCACTTGGAGGTCTGTTCACAAGCTCGAAAGATAGCCTGAATAAACTAAAGATCATTGCGGGGAGAGAATACTTCATTCTTTTAATACCTCCTTTAACAAACACTCTCTTGAATTTCATTAGTATTTCAAAATACAAATCAATGCTGGTCTTGTGATTTACAAGATGTACAAGCTTTGCTACTGCTTCTTAACCCTCCTCGAATTCGTAAGGCTCTTCTTCTGAGCTATCCTTGTCATCCTGGAGTAATGGCATAATGAAGTCTATCAATTGATCGACAGTTTTTGGGGAGCTCAAAGCATTCTTATCACCGATTACTGCTTTCACGATTCTAAGAGCAACTGTGCGTCTGTTATTAAATTTCATATATTTCATTAGAGTTGGATAGTGATTCATATTGAGAACAGCGATAGACAAGGACTCGAGAGGAATCGACAGTAGCTTAACAAGAAGCTTCATAGAATTGTTATCTTAATTATGGATGGTAGTTGATTGCAAAATGTGAACACAACTCTCAAGAATCTCGTTAACATACTTGATGTTCTTGGGATAAGTCTTGATTGAGAAGTTCATAAATGCAACTTCAAGCTCGAGTAATCTAGCAACCTCGATAGTTCTGCCTTGCTCTTAAATAATTTTATCAGTGTACTTTTTGAACAGCTTAAAGATATCGAGATCCTTATTTATAGTAACTACATCACTGTCTGCATTAGCAGCGAATTTAGAAAGCTTCTCCATAAGATTGATGAAAATACTCTTGATATCAACATTAGGATTTAAGTTACTGGTAGTATCTAAAAGTGGCTCTAGTGACTGCAAATGATATTCATCTGGGAATTGTTGAATTATGCAATCCATCAAATACTGCTGTGCCATTGTGTCCTTGCACATTACTATGATTTCAAGGATCTTTGGTAATACCACAGTCTTGTAGATATCATAAGTGAGTCCTTCTAAGTTGCCTAATCTAATAATGTTTTCACCAACTGTTACTCTCAATTCATTTCTCTCAACTTCCCTCTGATCTTTGTCCCTGTTTGACGATAAGTGTTGAAGTCTTACCCATAGTCTGTTCATCTCACTCATATTTTATAGAATGAAATCGATGGCATCATTAACATCTCCTCCCTCTCCTTCATATGGAGACCCTTTATCTGGTAGCTTATCTTTCATCATTTTAAGGAGGTAGTATCTCAAGAATAACCCTCTCACTGGTTGTTGTACTCCCTTAACCATATCCAAGAGATCACGCAATATCAATTTTACTGGAGCCTCCTTAATTTTTACATAAGCACTGCCTACTGTGATCATTAAGTACAACCTAGGGATAATGTTTCCTGCATGCTGTACTGATTCGTAGAGGTCTGCCATTTTCCTTCCCTTCTTAGACTCCTCAATGAAATGATTTTCCAAGTAACCAAGTTCATCAAATACCATCATGACTAAAAAGGAAGTCAATAATTGCTAGTTATAAGTAAATCATACATAAATTGAAGTAGTTCCTAGGTGATAGTAAGGAAGTTTTTAGTTCACAAAGCATGGCTGATGAGTGCTTAAGAGCTTCCCTCAAGCTATTCATATAAACGTTTTCAAACAAAATATAAGGGACAATTAGATAGATTTAAACTGCAAGTTGAAAAATTAAATTATTGATTGTGGTCAAGTGCTTTTTTCATGTAAAAAGCCTGTTGTCTGACTACAGTCATATGTTCATCCAAGAATTTTTCCTAATCCTCTTCCATCATGAATATTAATTTAAAGTTATAATTATTATTAACAAACTCATAATTATCAAAATCACAGAAATAATTAAAAGAGTACTTAACAAATAAATAAACTTGATTACTGAATAATTTTTCTGTTTTTAATTAATGAATAAATAATCTAAGTTAGAGAACTCCAAGTCATAAAATCACTTATCTTGTCACTTCTTTGCCTTCTTTTCGCTTTTCTTTTCACCTGCTTCCAAATTTGAAACTTAAGTCAAGGCAGATCGTTTCTAATTTTAAATATTTTATTAAAAATGATCTATACTTACAGGTTGAGCACGAATAACATTTTTAGCATGAGGAGCATCAATCTGCTTATTAATAACAGAGCTAGTAACCTTAACATACCCTGAAATACCCTTGGAAACCTTCAAATTTCCCTCGCTGTCGTCTTTAGTTTGAGGTAAAAGTGTGAGCAATTAAGTGATATGAGCACCTCCAGAAAATTATGAAGCTGAATCAGAGCCTTCCTTTAAACTCTCAATTCCAATCATTAAATTCTTGTGTGAAGCGTTTTCTTCATTTGATGAACTAAGTTCGGTCTTCACATATAGCTGCCCTTTTTATTGCGACTTTTCTAATCTCTTTTTCAGGTTTAATGGCTCCTTAAAATTTAAAAGACAAATAAAATTAAGAATTTGATCTATTTTATTTACTAACTTAAACAATTAAATACTCCTTGAGATTATTAAGATCACTTATATTGAACTAAACACAGATAAATAAATAATGCTGACTTCTACTTACTCCTTTAGGGACTTCGAAAAGAATTAATTAAGTGGAAGGCTTTGATATAATCTTATCAATTTTACCCCATGTCACATCACCAGTCCTCATGCGTTTAAACCCAGCTGATTCACTGAGTGCACCTGAAATAATTGAGTCAACTCTCTGTCTTTTGCCTGTTGAAGTAGTGTTTATTTATTCAGCCATTATTTATTATCCCCAAATACAAATATAAACATATTTATGGTTAAATATTTGTTTATTAATTCATGAAAGAAATAATATTCCCGCTTACTAGATAATTATGCAATATTCGCTTGGCATTAATATTTAATAAATGTAAATCTAGTTATATACTTTAATGCTTAGTATTTAGCTTTATACTTTGATGGTATGAGGAATAAGATTATCGTAATTTTATTAATAAATTTTAATGGAGAGTCACAACGGAATAAATAACAAATATCATAGAGACTAGAAAAAACAGCAATAATAGTCTCAGCAATAGCAACTTCAATAGGAGATCAATCTAATATATTTATATCACCTCATATTTACACATTAGTTTTCTAGTGTTACATCAATTTATACAATTTTTAATTAATCTTTCGGAGAGTGACATTGAACATAACGACAAACAAGCAAATGGAAGTGACAGTATGAACGACGATTCTTTCAATGATGATTTGGGGTCAGACAGAGAGGAAGGGCTGAATCTGGGGGAGGCACTCAAAGACACTGATTTCAAAAACAAAAACATATTCCACGACAAATACAAGGACAAGACTGATAGAGCAAGCAATGCAAATCAACAATAGAATAATAGAGTATTTATTTCATTTTTATTATATTACTTGGGGGGTTTTGGGGTAATTGACAAATAAATATATATTTAAATTTATAAAGTATTTATTGACGCAAATGGCAAATAAGAAGATATGAACATCAAGTAAGTGATATTTAAATTGCAATAACCTACCTAATTCTCTTGATAATATCTGGCATAATATTCTGATATTCGTATAATTTGATGACTAATTTTGTTTTGATCTAGTGATTTCCCAGTGAACGACAATAATAATGCTTCTGATAATCTTAACATAGATCCTAGAAAGAGAAAAGAGTAAGTGATTCTTAATTTTAACATGTTCTAATCATTTATTCATAGATTAGAGGAAATAGTAGCTATTGTTGGAGGTGATAAGGACCTAGCAGCTTTATCTGACGTCTTTGACTAGCTACGTAAGTGAAATTCATAAAAGTGACGATTCCTTTTGTTACTTTCCTATGATATTTATTGCAGCATAACTGATAATTTTGCATAGATGGTAATAAAGAACTGATAATTGAGTATCTATTGAATGGGCACATCGACGAAGAAGTGATGCGCTAGCATGAACGACAACAACGTCAAAATATGCGGTCAGCTTTCGAAGAAGATCATAATAGTGACGATCACATGATTGGCAGAGCGGGAGGAGCAGTCGATGATGAATAATTTGCAAGAAGAATGCAGGAGAAAGAACTAAGGGAGATGGAGAAGCAGCAGAGGCAGGTCTAGGAACAGAGAAGAATCGAAGAACAAATCTATAGGAATTCCATGAGAAACACTCCTAACAAAAATCAAAATACAAATAATAGACCTGCCAATAATATTGCTCGTATTATTTGTTTTTAAATTGTCTTGCAACTCAATCTATAAACAAAATTAGAATATTTTTATTTTCTTAAGTCTTGGAATAATGGCGTTAAGAATCAATATTAGCTTAATAATGGGAGTGACGTACCAGTTTTTGATACAGATTAAGTGCGATAAAATCAATAAAATAATAGGGGGTAGGGCATTTAAAAACCTCAAGCATAAAACAAATAAAATAATGGGGGAGGTGGCTTCTTAAGTATTTTCGGATGCTGCACCTCTAAAAAACAAGGAAGGAAAAATACTATTAAAATGAATTAATTTATGAAATATATTATAGGCAATTAATTAAAATTTATCTTGGTTGTTGGCAATTTTTGAGATTTATCGTGATCATTCAAAAATAAATTAGTTTTATTGAGACATTTAGCAATCTAATATTAATGCAAGGAAAATAAGTTTATTTAGATTGCATAAATCAACTCTTTTATTTTAATTAAATCCTAATAAATAATTTTGAGTATCACTAATATTTAAATTAAAAATCTTTATTGAATGAAATCATTTTTTAATAATAATGGAGATGCTAGCAATTAAAAATAATAGTAATAATAAAAAGATGCAAATGTAAATCCAAGGAGTTAGCAATATATTCCAAGTGAATCGCTAGATAATGAGGATTATGATAATAATAGAATGTGATAAATAACTAGATTATAAATGCCAATATAAAACCACTTGATTGATTTTAAGACTGGAAATAAGGGGCTAAGAATAAACAGATCAAGCTTCATAATTGAAATAGAAATAATTAGAATGTAGGAATACATTTGAATTTGTAAAATTAAATTATAAATATATAAATAGATGTTCAAACTATTGACAGTTAACTTTTTGGAAACCTCGACAAAATTGTACTTGTTCGATAGAAAATTCAAAATCAGCAAGACTTTTCTACAAGCGGTACCTTTTTATCGCATTCCAGGAGCGAAATAAATTGATCTTAATTTATGGTGATTTGTCTAGATGAATTTGATGCCAAAATTAAAATCGATTTATCTCGCTCCTGGAATGCGATAAAAAGGTACCGCTTGTTGGAAAGTCTTGCTGATTTTGAATTTTCTATCAAACAAGTAAATTATTTTTTCAGGATATCAGAAAGTTAATTGTCATTAGTTTAAACATCTATTTATATATTTATAATTTAATTTTACAAATTCATATGTATTCCTACAATAAAATATTGATTTAGAACAATAACTGATCAGAAATTAAATTTAATTCGAGAAATTTTAAAAATAAGTAGTATCATTAAACTTTAAAACGAAAACTATCTCTACCAATTAAAATTAATTTATGACTATCTTTTAAAAATTTAGCCAAAAAAATAACAAAAATTTCTAAATAAATGACTAAAAAGGATTTTTATCTGTGATTTATTTATTTTTCTATTTTTACCCCTTTTTTTCCAGTTTAAATATAATCAAGGGATTTTATATAAACACATCAATTAAAGCAATAAAATATGGAAATTTTTAGTAAATAATTGCATTCCTAATTTTCTTTGTATTTTCATTATACATTTGATATTGATCATTAGACAATTGCTTAAAAGGATTATAGAATTCATAATTATTTAAAATTAAAAATAATGCAAGACAATAAAAGTAGAGTTTCATCTGCAAACCATTAAGATCAGCTTGCAGAAGCCAAATCCTAAAATGTATTTGAATTACTTAATTTTATACTTTTAGGGACTAGAAATGAGACAGAGTTCATTAAGATCTCTCAAAGAACTTTAGAACAGAAAAAAGTTACAGTAAATAGTGTAACAAACATCCATCGAGCAAAAGTTGTAATAACAATAGTAGCAGCTTCAATAATCATTCAATGATTATGACAAGAAATTGCTAGCAGATAGTATTTAGCCTCCCTCCACTTAGAACTATAGATCACTGCTGAATAACAGTTATCATTCTTAGAGACTTCCAGCATAATCAGAGAAAGGAGGAGGTCTAAATAAAATGAATTAAACTATGCAAAAAGATCTCTAATTGCCACCTATGATAAATTAAGAAATTTCATAGAGATCTTTGATTGTGGAACAAGCAATCAAGGGAGGTCAGAGTTTGCTTAGAAAGAGAAGTCCCTCTGATTATATGAGAAGGAAATCAACTCCAGTAACTCCCAAGAAAAACATTAATAATATCACAGTCCCATAAGCAGTTGACTATGATTCTTTCTAACTCATTTAAATGACTTCAAACAGAAACGGTTTAAATCTTTCAACACTTCAAGCAGTAAATGGTAAGCTTTTAGTTTTGTATTAAACTTTCTTAAAGATAAAAAGATGTTTACTTCATTAAGCTAAACTCCAAAGTTTGATATGATTGGCGGGTTAAAAGTGCTTAGTTAAGGAGATAACACTATGCCTCCTGGAACATAATCCTAATAGCCGTCTTTAGCTATCCCAAATTTTAGACAGCAAAGGCTAAGAGCTGGATCGAATAATGGAAGCAGATAATATCTAATAGCAGGTTCTAAATCAAATTCAAGAATTAAGCAAAGATAAGGCATGCCTGGTGGTTAGGCTTGGGAGAAATCCAATGTGAACTAATTCCAGGTTCGAGATATTAATTAAACTTTTTTTAATATATAAGATGCTTAACCTCTTGAAGTTCTACAGCAGCTTTAAGAAATAACAAGCAAATAAATTGGTTTGTCAACTTTAAGACCTTAAGATTTAGATTCAACAGAACAACTTGACTCTTTCATCGATTCTCTCTATGTATGATTTATTATTTTGTTATATATATAAACTTGTAGATGATTATCGAAAATTATGTCATGCAATACAACGATTAAGTGAGGAATAAGCTCCAGCATCTTGCTACAGGTATAAGAACGGAATCCTGTGAAGATTTCATGAGTTACATTTGTGAATTGCAAAATCGTAACAAAGTTCTTATCGACTCAGTTGAGTACTTCACAGGACATATTACTAAGCTGGGAGAGCTTGAAGATTTAAAAGTCTAAAATGAAAATTAAATCAAGCTATTGAAATAAGAGAAAGAAGAAATATTTCTGCAAAGAATAGACATTGATAGAAAATATACTGAAGCTTTGTAATTTAAACCCTTAAAAAATAAAATAAGATTATTATAATATATATATATATAGATAAAATTGGATTTCATTAAGGTTTATTCTATAGAAATTTTACTTGATATAAAAAAAATACTATATTTTTATCATGAATTAAAATGGTGTTTGGGTAAAAAACATATCCAAATAAAAGATTATCTGTAAATCATATTATAGACAAAATTTAATTTTATGTATTTTATAGTATATTTTTTACCTTTATAAATAATTAAAGTTTTAATTTATAGAGACTCAAAAGAAAAAGAATCAAGACTTAACAAAGCAATTAAAATCTTTGACTTAACAATTTGAAAGAAAATCTGAGGAGTGTGAAAGTCTGAACTTCAGATTGAAAAATATCTAAGATTTAGAGAGTATGCTTGAGCCACCAAATATAAATTAATCCCTCGCTAATGAAGTAAATTCATAGTCAGATCCAGCTGACATTGATGTTTCTCCAACCAGACATTAAAATCTCTAGTTGAACTTAAACTTCCAAGATGAAAAACTTAAAGGGTTGGAAGCCATGAATAAGAAGTTAGAGTCCGAGCTTTTAATCATGAAAGCAGCTATTTAAAAAGATTAAGAATCCAAATTTAACGATAATGTCGATCATTTCGTAAAAATTCAAGAACTCTTTAACAAAGTACAAATTGAAAACAAGACACTTCGAATCAAAAACACAAAGCTTGAAAGCAAACTGGAAAGTAAGGAAAAATTGATATCTCATTTAGAAAAGAAGGTAACTACAGTTATGGTAGAGAAGGAAGAAATAATTATTAAGCTTAAGAGTGAAATAGTTATTTTGAAGAATTTGATAGAGATGAATGAGAAGAAGTTTGATACAAGACTCCAGACTGAACAAGAAAAGTTCCAAAAACAACTTTAAGTAGAGTTTAAAGCCAGATTTAAACAACTTGAAAATGATAAGGAAGATCTCACTAGAGAAAATGGAAACTAATTAGAGAGGATATCTCAACTAAAATTAGAAAATGAAAAGTTAAGTTCTGAATTTAGTGGCTATAAAGAGGACGCAATTTTGAAAGAGCAGGAAACCTAAAAACTGTTAAGTGAAGTATAAACTCGATTAAAATAAGCCAATCAACTTCAATATGATACTTCCAATGAACTCCAGTAAAGAATTGAAAACCTTGAAAATTTAATATCAGTGCAAACTAAACAGCTAAGCATTTAAGACTTAAAGCTACAATTTGTGAAAGAGTCAACTCAGAACTTACTAAGATAGAAGAACTTCTTAATTGAGGATCTTTAAAAATCAAAGAAGTAACTTACTGAGGAGTCAGATAGTTTAGAGGTAAAGGCAGCTGAGTAAAATCCTGCCAATTAAGACTATCTAATTAGCATAAAGAAAGCTGTAGCTTAATCTAAGGCAATGCTGTAGATTGGCTTAAACTCTCTATCAAATTCCCTATAGATCGTTTCATTCTTGAAAATTGAAGAACTGTTATAAATGATTGTAGAACAAGAAAGAAATTTAAAGGATAATATATAAACTGATTTTACAATGACTCAAATGAGACCTCATGAAATTAATGAAGAATAGAATGATCTGGACAAAATTAGTCAGTAAATCGCTTAAGAAGAAATTTAACAATAGGATTTAACTCATGATTCGAATATAGTTAAAAACTAAACATTGGAGATTAAGAAAGTTTACACTGAACATAAACAGTCTCAACAGAATCACATTCAACCTGTTTAATTTTATTTCATTTTAGTTAGCGGATTACAGCTTTCTAAATTTATGCAACAAGATTCATAGTAAGATCAATCGCAAAATAGAGATGAAAACTACTTCTTGGTATACTGCCCTATTGAAGTTTCTAGCGCCCTTATTAAAATAGTAGCAGAGATATTCAATTTTAGTCATTTTAATGCGGAGGAAATTTAACTACCATTAGATTTTGATAACTTAATGAATTAAGCATCTGAAAAATCAGATTTATTTTTATATGTTACTAGTAATTTGATCTAAATGTTGAACATGAAATAATGCAAAAGTTTTTAGTAACAACGAGGAATATGATTGAAGATTAAATTTCAAAATTAACTTCAGAAAATGAGCACTTGAAGATTCAATTAGAAACGTTTAATAATCAGACTTAAGATAATGTAGTACCTAACTAGTCAAGAAAGGGATTTAACAAAAATGTCGCTTCATACATAGATGAGGATGATGATGTGGCTTCAAGCAGTCCGACTATATCTCCAATTAATAAGCATAAAAACCAAAACAATACAAATTAAGCTAATTAATAAAACATAGTTGGAAATTTTTCAGCACCAGCGAAAACTCCAAATCTAGAATAAAGAACTGAGTAATACAACATCCAAGATTTTGATTAATCAGATAAAACGTAAAACCAAAAACGAGAGCTAAAGCATAAAAGTATGGCTCCAGGATTAATCACTCCTAATTTGAAAATTTCTAACTTAAGCAAATAAAATCTCTCAGGTTCACAGTTTAATATTCTTGGCTTATAAGATTAAGAGAATTTACTAGAAAGCAGTTCTCGATTGGGCAAGAAATCAGCTAGGAAGTAAAAATTAGATGCGCTATAGTAAGCTTAAAATGAAATTGAATAACTAAAACTTTCGTTACAAGAGTATAAGCAAAAGTCCAAGGATCTCCAGCTTTAATTAGCAAGCAAAATTGTTTCTCTCGAGGAATAAATCGATGAATTGACATAAGAAAGAACAAAGTAGTTTATGTTATTAGAGGAGAAAAATAAAATCGATATTGAAAAAACCAAGACGGGAGTGTAACAAAGAGAAAATTAATTATTGCAAAGAATTGAGGACTATAAAACTAAAATTAAGGAGCATAAATATTCAAGGGAGTCATTAGAGATTGAAATCAAAAGTTTAAGAGAAGAAATGATGTAAATCATAGACAATATTTAAAATTTTGATCAATAACTTAAAGTCAAAGATGAGATACATGATAATTACAAAGAAAACGTGCAATCCTATATTATTGCTACTATATAAATTTTGAGAATTATATTTGATCTTATTATCTTAATTTTAATTGTTTTTAAAATAACCTAAAGACATCTTAAAGGAATATTTTTGGAATAGCTCTAGAAAGTTCTAATTCAAACATGTCAATGATAAATGAATCCATGGTAATTATACTTAACTAATTTATTAATTTCCATTAATTAAACATTAATTTAGCTGAAATACTACTTAAATAAGTGCCTGAAGCTAGATAAAAACAAGTTCAGATTTTTAAGTACTTAAGAAGAAAGATACGAACTTGAATTGGCTGGGAAAGGAGTTAATAGAACGCAGAAGGAGAGTGTTTTGGTTGTCAAGCTAATTATTGAAATTATTGATGACTAAGAAAGTATGAAATCCTAAAATATTTATTTTCATTTTATTTGTAGACTTTGATTAGTACTTTAAGATGTTAAAGAACTAAATAAGAGATGGATCGTGTTTACTCTATGATTTAGATCCTCTTTACATTAGTAAATAAAAATTTAAGATTAGTTTTAATTTAGCTTTATAATACAACGTTTATCAACCTTGGTTAAACTGGAATCAATTCAAGATAATTGATTAGTGATTATCATTTTATATTTAAGAAAGGAATAAAGGTAAATCAAATTAAAGAGTTTAATATTCTGTAGATCTAAGAAGAAGATTATCTTTTGAGTGTTCTCAGACACACTTAATCTAATTTGCTATTCTATTAATTAAATTTAAAAACACTAGTGATGCATTGGCTTTTAAATTGATAGCTATGAATTTCCATAATGGAGAAGAATACATTCTTGACTTAAGTGAGAGAGATTTGTTTGAATTAACTGAAGGAAAGAATGACTTACTAATGAGAAATGAACCCAAAGAGTTGCTTGACATTATGGTTGCAAACTTAGTCATTATTACAAAGGATTAGGGTATAAGGGTTTTAGGGTGTGAACACAAAGTGTTCTTTAATGGGCTGTTTCATTATTAATCTAGTATATTCAAAATGGGAAAATTGTATAAATAAAATTCAAATTATACTTATATAAACAGTCAAAAATATGCAAGGAATTTAAATAGATTTTGATATAGTAAGTAACCAAAAATGTCTGTATGAAATGGCCTTTACCAAATTCAACAAAAAACTGGAAAGTTCGAATCCTGCTTAGGAAATTCTTTTATTTTTAGTTCCAATATTATTTTCAATTTATTTTAAAACAAAAATAAAAGAATTTCCAAAGCAGGATTCGAAGTTTCAACTTTTTTTTGAAGTTGGGGCATAGTAACGGCCATTTTATACAGACATTTTTGGATACTTACTATATAAAATTCTATTTAAACCCCTTGCATATTTTTGACTGCTTATATAAGTATAATTTGAATTTGAATTTTATTTTTACAATTTCCCCATTTTAATATACTAGATTAATAGCAAAAATAAAAAGCTTTTTCAAATGTAAGCCAACACACAAAGATTGATAATTTTTCACTGGGAGTAAACTACAGAAATCTGTATATTAGAGATGAGAAAATTAAGCAAGTGATTGAAAGTAAATCGAATCATGTTAAGCCAGAATATCAATCTCAATTTAAAAATGATTCAAGTTGTCAAACAGACCCTATTCATTCCTTTTTAAATGAAAGCTTAATAACAGCTTATTGTGAAAATCAAAGAGTGGGAAAACATCTTGAATTCAAAGTAATGATTTAATATGGAAAGAACTCATAGTCTATGGTTATCAGCTTCGAGGAAATAATATCAAAAGTGAGACTTTAAATGGCATTATTTTAGCAGGCTTATGATGGAAGCTTTTTGATTCATTCAGAATGCTTGAAAATATCTGATAGTAAAACAGTATTAATCTCAATTGAGAAATTCCAAAAAGATGGCATGTTTGTGAAGATTCATAACCTCAAAGATTTGGAAAGCAAAGAGTTTTTCTTGGTTAAAAAGTCAAATTCTGCTTATTGCAAGTTAGAAAAAAATGCTGGGTTAGATCTTATTTAAAAGGAAGATTTTAGAAGTTTAATTTATGACTTAACTTTTGCCTCAAATATTCCTAGCAATGAGGTATTAATGGCTAGTTTTGCTCATTAATAAGAACAACAGTTTATGAAGAATCTTGATGACTTCTAACCAAGTGATAACTTTTATCATTATATAATTATGTAAATTATACTTTTAGAATTCAGTCATTGAACAGCTATCATAGCCACCTTCAAGAAAGAGAATAGGACAAACTTAAGTTTTAACAAATACAGAACTTGCATAAAGAGTCGTTTAATTAGCAAAGCCTGTTTTCAAAATTCTTGATGATTCTTAAAACATAGGGAATTAATTATTACAAAAGAATGAGAAAGGAATTATATTTTATAATAGTTTGTTTTTCAATACTCCTATATAGAAACGTCTATATAGTAAGGTGTATGTTTGAGAAATAAGAAGAACAAGAACAACAATCAATAATTTCATTCTTCTAAAAGCGAGATATAATATCTGTAGAAGTCTTTTTATACAAAGACTCTTAGAAAATGTCAATTGCTTCTTAAGTGAGTATGGAAGACCTATTTGGAAGTGAGAGTGATTAACTTACTTTTTCACAGCAAATTAAAATGCTTGATTAAATGATGGAAAGACTCTATGTTTTAAGTGAGAACTAAACTTATCACTTGAAAGTAGAGAATGAAGCTGTACCTATATCTTTGATACTTGAGCAAAGAAGATAGGCATTTAGCGTAGACTCAAATACTATGTCAAATGGTAGTGTGGACAAGGTATAAGCTGAAATTAGATGCAAGGAAATCTAAGAAAACAGAGATCATTTATTGAATGAAAATAGATGTCAATAATTCGCAAGCTATGCATACATTAAAGGACTGTACTATGATTTTAAGGTGTACTTTTTGTTCAAAAATGAGAAAAATGATTTTTTGATTATGCTATTTTATATTCAACCTTTTATCCTAGTCCAAGAAAGAAGCAATCAATGCTTAAGAAAATGTTTGAAAGGTAGACAACGAATTTGGAAGCTTTAATAGAAGACACTCTAGATTATGATTAAATTTACATTGAAGTCATAGATTAGTCTAAGCAAGTTTATTCTACTCACTTAAACCAAAAGTCCTTATCCATGTTGATATCACAAAATCCCTATGAATACAAAAATAACATAGGCTTGGTAAGTAATAAAAACAAAGATAAACTTGTGGAATTTTTGAAGAATAATTCAAGATTGGATCATGAAAATATGGCTGTTATAATCGAAAACTCTTCAAATACTCAAGATATGATTGATAACTTTTACAAAAATTAATATGGGGGTACTTACACTAAAAGAGAGGATTAACTCAATAAGAAGGATCAGAATGAAACAAAACTTATTGAGAAAAAGCTTGTGATGAATTAGGAAATTGATATGAGTGAATTCACCTATGACATAAAACTTTATCTAATTATTGAGAAGAAAGAGGAAGAAGCTTAAATTGCTTATTCACTAGAGATATTTGCATTAAATGACCCAGACATAGTTTATATATACAATTAGCCATCCACTAAGAAATCTAATGCAATAAATGTCCCTTCAATAATAGGTATTGACGTTATTAATTTGATTGAAAATCCTATAAAATCTTAAGAGGTAATTATAGAAAACACAGAGGAACAAATTAAGAATAAGAAGCAAAATTTCCAAGACTTATTTGCAAAATATATAGACAATAGACTCTTAATCATAGTTAACGAATAATCATTCCCTTGGAAACTCAGCTATTGCTTAATTGAGCCTTGCTCAAGATTAAGCTGGACTTTTAACTTAGATTCCTTCACAATCCAAGCACTGCGCAGTCCAGCGACTTAAATCAGCAAGGAAATTGGAGTTTTGGAAATACTGGATCAAGCTGACTTTGAAGTGTTCTTAGCTCAGAATATCATAGCAGTTATGGATTTGAATAACAATCATTTATAAGTGGAGTAATTTGAAAACCAAGAGGGAATGTGGAATGATGTTGGTGATAACGAAATGAGGTATGAGCTTACTAAAGATAAAAAAATCGCTGACTCATATATCATTAATATCTCAAAGTTAGGAGAAGATTTGGTAGAGGTACAATTAAGGCCTAAAACTCAAAAGAAATCAGATAATTTTGAATCAAATTCAGATATTAAAGATTTAACTAACAAATTGAATTCGTTGACGATCGTTATAAACACGAATAATCAATTCAAATAGCAATCATAAATAGTTAAATTAAACAATCAAGAAAAATTCGGTATATTGCAAAGTTATGTTAGTAATAGCGATATTACTGTGAGATTAATAGATATAGTATCAAGAAAAGTTCTATATCAATAAATCCTCATAATTTACTTGAGTTTAAGATAGGGTTTTGAGAACAAATAATCAATAATATTAGACAAAAAATAATTTTAATTATCTCATATAAAACTAGTGTGATTTATAAATTATAAACGAATTGTGATATTTAGTTGTACTGTAATCAAGCAAAAATAACAACTTGTATTTAAATTAATATTTTGAGACCTCATTTCTAATATTTTTAAATTATATGTGGGAGTTTATCATTATCACGATTAAGATTCGAAATAGTTCTAAACAAATCTTATTATTATTAATAAATATTTAAATCAACCAATCGAATAGGCTTTGATTTTCGGATTAAGATAAATATTGAACAAGTCAACTGTAGATAACTCCTTGAGATAATTACTTGAATTTACTCAATCAAAAGAAAATATTAGTCATCTAAATAAATCAATTTATATTAAATTTATCTTGCGAATTAGATATTTGAATTAGGAGATATTTAGCAAAACAAAGATAGCTTGGCAAATACATTAAGTATAGCTAATATAGCGATGAATTAGATTAAAATTTAAAGTCATATTAAATAATTTGATTTGGGTAAACAAATCTTTTAGACGAAACTATATAATTAGTGTTCTCTTTAATAAATTTTGATTTTTTATCTTTTAAGATTAAATAAAAAGTTAATCATTTTAAAAAAGAGATTCTTTTTATTTTTGGAGATAATGAGATTGCGAATTTCTTTTAAGAATCATTGATTTTAGATTCAATAAAATAAGCTGTACTAATTATAAATTGCATGACATATAATATAATATCAATTAATTGAAGGCCAATTATCACTTGTTATTAATTAAAATCTATCTTACTTAAATCAATCTTAATTATTCGATAATTATAAATATTTCTGCAATAACGAAACCTAGTCAATAGTGTTACACCGGAAAACCTTCTTCGACGATTCTCAAGAGAAGTTAATAATAGTAGCCATTGAGATTTAAACGAAGTTAAAATACAAAAAGCAGCCTCGTACAAACAAGTTAATTTCAGAGTGTGAAGAAAATATAGAAAGTCTATTTCTCAAGATAAATGAGCCAGAAACAGAAGCATTAAATAATGCACTTTAAAAGGATTCGCAAGTAAATCCACGAAGGGTTTTCGAATTGCAATTTAGTTAAGAGATTAGTTGTTTAGTTTCAAACAAATTAAATGATCTTATAGAAATTCAATTAAAATCGAATAAAAGCTTGAGTTTATGATATGTATTAATAGTAGTAAAATTAGTTAGTGCTTCCATGAAGAGGAGCTAAGAAACATAAACTTCAAAAATATAGAATAGTTAAAGAAACTAGCTAGGGTCATAATTGAAGAGAGAGCAGTTATTAATAGAGTTTAAGATCCGATTAATGAGAGTTATGATGCAAGTGTCAAAAATAATAAGAATATATCTGGATAATCAGGTTAACAAAACTAATACAAAATTGGGTTTTTGGGGTTTTGGAAGAGGAAGATTGTTATTATTTAAAAATTTTCTATCTATTAATTTTCTTAAATCTTAATAAAAATACATATTCTACAACAATTTTGATTCAAAATTATTTTATCAATTTAAGGCATTCAATATGGAATTATTCTTAAATGTTTTATAAATTTCTCAAATATTGGAAAAAAAATAGTTTATTACATTTTTTTATTTAGCAATCTTTGCAATTGCTATCATGCTTATTTCTATTTTGATATTTAGGTCTTCATAAACTTTAAATATATTAATTCAGTAAGTTATAAAATTAATAATTTAAAATTAATCATAATATTCATAGTTCTTATTAAACCTATATTAGACAATTTTTATATATAATTAAATGTTTTCATTTTTCCTCTAGTGATAATAAAACCCCAAAATTGAAATTAATCTAGGGAATACAGCTTACACTCTAGGTGGAGACTCAATCAAAAGTCCAATGAATGACCTTCAAAACTTCGATTAGGCTCAGGAGCAAAGAAGAGCCATGGAGAATTTTAGAAAAGCCAATAACGTGAGTGCAAACGGCTAGAGAAAGCATCATGATGGCAGAAACATGAGTGATGTCCAAGAAGAGGATTTGGAAAATGAGCAACATGAAGATAGAGATATAAATGATTAAGACCTGCCAGATAAGCCAAATATTGGTAAAATAAGTGGTAGTCCAAAGTAAAGCTTAATAAAGAATAATACTTTTAAGAATCAGCATTAAATACTGGAATAGTCCGTGATTGAAGAAGAGGGGTCACAGGAAGAAAATGACGACTCACCGCCTAAATAGATACATTTATTTATAAGCCTAAATTTGGAAATGAGGAACATAGTAGATCTGTTTTCAATTAGTCGATGCAATAGCCATCAATGGATGATTCAGTGAACGATCAATAAAAAGCTTAAATGTCTCACAATCACAGCATGAATTAATTAATGAACCCAAACATAAACGTTTACGATTAGACGCCTTAATCCTCTAGCAAACATTAGCTTCATGATAATCCAAACGACAGAAGTCTCTCTTAAAACCAGCAACATTAGTAAAGTTCTCACATATAGATTTAAACTGACAACAATGATGACAGTCAAGATGAAGACAGTATGGATAACTAATCAGATTCTTTAAAGCACTAGGTTGAAAAAGTGTTACCAAGAGACCACATTCTCGAAGTGGGAGTGACTTAAAACAACTAAAATCAATTAATGTTTGTTGCTCTGAAGAAGAGCAACTAGGACCAAAGAATACTTAAGGAGCTTAAATTCAGAGAGGATGAAGTAATGAAGCTGCTAAATATTGATAATATAAACAACTTTAACATTGCTTAAGTTGTCGATGACTTGTCTGATTTTATCTCAGACTAAAATTTACTTAATTGAACCAATAATTTAATCAATTTTAAACATAATTTTATTCTGATTAAATTATTATTTACAAATTTAGGATATAATTTTAAAACTAATTTATATTTCAGAAATATCTATATAAAGGTTTTTAAGATGAGAAAAAAATATTCTTACTTTCCATTTTATAAGATGTAAAGACCAACTTCTTTATCTTTTACTGGCATTTCAAATTGTTTATCTATAAAGTTTCTTTTACAACAGTTTTTCATAATAAATGGTAGGGTGTTTTCAATTTTTATGTGTAATAGCTACTTTTTCCTATTTTCTACACTCATTTCCTTGTACTCATCATTCTCATGTTTCGCTTAGTATAAATAATTAAGTAATTCCTATAGAACATATCTTAATTATAAAATAATAATAAAGGGGTTCAAGAGCAGCTTATTCGGCGACTCTACTAAATGCTTCTAAAAATTCAATAAAAGTTGCTTGTAAATGTCTTTCAGAATCTAGTTCATTGACTTAAGTCATCATAGCAAGATTAAAAGCAACGCTTGTATCTCGTTAACCAAATAGGTCATTTACTAAAGGAACAGATAAAATTAGATTCTCAAATTCATCTACTGTCATGAACATTTTCTAACCTGGCTTGCGATGTGTACCCCCGTAGTTATTGTAAACATGCTGGAACACAGGTAAGTAAGCTTTGAGTATATTGTCAACTTATTCATTCCAAAGGATTGTTTTTCTCCATTCTTAAGATTTAGTTATATGGCTAGTTGCTGGTATTATGTGATTATCAATCAATAATTGAAAGGCTTAGCTCTCTGTTTATGCAAGTTAAGACTCAAAGAACTTCTTGATTGCCAATCTGAGTAGAATTTCTACAAATTAAAATCTGACTAAGGCATTTGCTGGAATAAGTGGACCTCGTTTGTTTGAATTTACAGTAATAAAGTATCTATCTGCATCACTTTAATTTAGCTAATCTCCATCTATAAGATTCAATTCTTCTTTCAAAAATTCAGTATACTAATTCAAAGCCACAGAAAATATAGTGCCTATCATTCCAAAACCTGATTGTATCTTATAATGCTCCTTAATCATAAAATATGCTGCTTTAATAGTCTAAAACCCCATTAGTCATTTAAGAATGAAGATTGGGGATTAAGAATAAAGAAATTAAAAATATATTATTATTGGCGTAAATTATTAAAGATGTGGCTAATTATTAAAACTATTGGCTCGAATAATTGTCTCTATAAAATAAACCAATTAGGGTGCGTAAATTTGTTTTAAGCCTAATTATAATTAATTTTAGCCAATAATAATTAATTCTTAATTTCATTATTCTTAATCCTCAATCTTCATTCTTAATTGACTAACGGGGTTTTATTTGACTTCATCTTCAGTAGACTTCTTATACTTGAGTTGCTTAATGTTTTTCCAATCGAATTCGAAGCAATTTAGCACTAAATCCTCTTTATCCTCTCTTAAATATTCCTTGAAGAGAGATACTTCCATAGTCCAAGGAGTTCTAACTCTTATATATTAGGTGTTTTACATTAATTTATCTGCTCTAGGTATACAGTATTTCAATTTTACTTCATAATTATCATTAATTATCTAATATTTTGACTATGATCCTGGAACATTCTAAGCAAGTTATTTATTGTTAATACCTATTTTAGGTAATTGAAGTAATTCATTTTTATCTTCCTAATTTTAATAAGTGGCCTCTATAACATTCAAAGAATCTAAATCAAAATCAAAAATTTTCACTCCAAATCTATCTTGCTTGCTTGCTTTTACAAGCTTCTTTCTCAATGATTATTTATAGTATTCATCTATCAATACTTTCTTTTCTTAATTATTAACAAAAGCTTTGCCTTGATATGAATAAAAATAGTAGGAAATACCTTGAGGTAGCATTCGATGTTATTAAAATTTTCCTTTTAAAGACAGAGAAACTTTTCTTTAATCTTCTAATAGATCAGCTTCCCAGTTATCAAAATCAAAGTGAATGAAAATGTTGAAATGCTCATCTTTAAAATTATTGTAGAAATTTTATTAAATATGACTTTAATAAAATATCTGTTTAATTAATTATTTCTTACATTATCGGACATTTATAAGTCGAAAATTGATGTGTTTTTTATATCTAATTTAAATAGACTTTCAATCCATCCTTCACAAATCCAACAGCAATTTTCTTCGTTAAAGTTAATTTTTAGTTTTTATCCAAACATCGCTTTAGGAGTAATTGTGACACTTTTGTTTCTCATGTGAGTTGAATTTTAATTACCAAAACTCATTCTAGACGATAAAACTTACTCCCTTGGAGATTCATTAAATATAAGATATAAATAGTTAATGTAATAATTCTTAAAATACAAGTAAATTATAATTTTCGTAAAATTATTATAATTATTTTTAAATACTGTTTTTTTTATGTTTATTAATTAATTTATTTTTTACATTGAAATTTAATAAATTTAAAGATTTGATACTTTTATTAGCAAAATTATTTTAAACTATTCATGCTTTTACTTAGGAATAAATTAAACTTAACATTGATTAAAATTAAACCTCATTTTCTATTATTTAAAATTAATAAACATTCTTAAAGATAAAAAATTGAAATATAAATATATATAATGGCTCAAGTAGCAAAAATAAGTAAGCATTAGTAGTTTAATTCACAATTATATAAAATTGTATTTTTAATCAAGATAATCCCTAATAAATATTTTTAAAAAAGTTCAAATTATGTATATTATAGATTTCATTATATTTAAGCATTATTATATTCACGATTTTATCACTATTTTGACTGATTGCTATGACACTTGAACTGCTCTGATAAAGCCTAAACTATCTGTTCTTCCTTCATTACCTTGAAAGTGAAGTCCGTAAATTGTGTGATTATTTTTAATTTTCTCAAGAAATACATCAACGTCTGGCTACAAAAGTTTATTGAAAGACAAGTCTAAATGTTAGATGTATTTGTTTTCTTATAATATACTGCCCCAAACTGTACCAACTTCAGATTTATATTTTCCTCCAGATCCTATACTATTCCAACCAAGATCTAACACCCTCAACTGATTATTTGACTTAAGTGAATTTGCTATTTTTATCCCACCCTGTGCTTAAATGTGATTCCAGTTAAGCTTAAGTTCTTTAAGATTAGTTGAGTTCACATCAAGCATTTCCGAAATGGATTCACATCCAAAATCTGTTATTAGATTCTCATTCAAAGATAGAACCCTCAAGGACTTATTACTTGTCACCATAAGTGCTTCACAAATGACATTTACATGAATATCACTAATCTTATTTTTATTCAGATTTAAAACTTGAATTTTTAGTTATCTATCATGAAGTACTTCGTTGAGCTGTTCTATAAATAACTATGATGGATCATGATTCTTTTGATTTGATATACTAGGAAGTTAAGTGCAATTTCCTAAATCGTTATTTGAGAGATCCAGTTCTTGAATCTATGGATTTAAGCCTTTCAATATTGAAATACCTCCTTAAGGACTTAACCTGTTAGAAGCCAAATTAACCTTACTAATTGCTTGTGAAAGCTTTAGACCAGAACCCAGTGAATCTGCATATTTGTTTCCTATTCTAAACTGTTTCAGATTTATAGTATCTAAGGGCCCTTTTAATGATACCATGCCAAAGGGAGATGGGATTAACTTCTAATCTTCACATTTCTTTAAGTACGCGACTGGTGCTTATTGTTTATGTTTATTTTTTTCTACGCTTCTCTCAAGGTTTTTAAGTTTATCGTAGTAGTATTAGATTGAAGATACTCCAACTCTTTAATTATTTACTTCAAAATCGCTATAATCATCGGTTTCAGATTCTTTTAATGCTATTAAAGCTTAAAGAAAAAAATAAAATCTCTGTAAATGTCATCTTTGTTGGTAATTTTACCCTATGGTGGCGTCTACTATTCATCATCTTAATGTAAAAGTAAAAAAATAAAGTATAAATGCTTTTAATAAACACTTTGCTATATTGTTTCCATATCTATGTTCATTACATTTCAAGGTCATTTCATGATACTAGATTGAAACGATGCCTTGCTTTATTAATTTTAGAGGTTATTCATGTTTATATTGCTTTTACTGTTTACACCATTTTATTAGTCATTCTTAACTTCTTCAACATATTTTACTTTTATGCTTGGCAAATTTAGTGTTTTATTGCTGGGCTTTGAATTAATAAGGGTTTTATCTACTTAGCTATGCAAGATTTCGCCTTATGTTTTACCATTTTTATTATTTCTGTTTATTAAAGGGTTTTCTAATTTATCCAAAAAGGAGGAGGGAGTATAATACTATTATTGATAGCACAATTCTTGAGCCATAAAACTGAAAAAATGTCTGCTGTCTGTGTAATTATTACTCCCAACTGGCTCTAATTGGCGTTTTAAATCATTTTAGGGTTGCTACGTTAGCACTGATTTATTTATATTGTTTCTACCTTTGATTGATTTGAAGTTGAATTCATTCTCTGGAGTGTCGATTTATTATTTTTAATCTTTTAGCATACCAATTAACACAATAATTTATGAGATATTGATTTTTTAAAATAAATAAGCATACAGAAATATTTAAAAAATCATAATTATTTTTTGTTAATGCGTTTGGTTGGAGATAGGCCAAACATATTTTATTGTAAATTATATCTTTATTTTCTTTAATTTCAATATATTCAGGTCCTTGTGTGATTAATTTACATGAAATGATTTATATAATAAGATGAAAAATATTTAAATTCAGTTTTTTATAATTATTTAATGGGTTTGATATTATTTATATTATTTAAATAGAGTAGATTAAAAAATAATTAATCGATTATAATTAAATATAATATATTTATAAATGCATAATTCAAAATAATGGGATAATTCTTTAGAAGAGACTAAGATTCCATATTCATTATAAAATAAAAATAATAATGAAATGTAACATCAAATTAAGGCTTTAAACATTATTCCAATTTAAGAAGAGGTAAAAATCTAAATTAATATTTATAAATCATAATATTAATGCTAATAATCTTCATTAAATAATTTATGAATAAATAGATAATTAATAATACTTAAGAAATGCCGAGTAAAATAGATAGTAAAAATAATTTTAAATTAAAGAACCTGCCTATTTTCAAAAATATTATATATTTTAATACGAATTCACTTTAGTGATAAGGATAAACAAGAAAGTAGAGTTTAAAAAACTTTTAATAAAATGCAAATTAGTTAAGCAATTAAAATAAGTAAATGAACTCTCCGGAACATAAACCATAGAAGAATTAAAATATTTTAATATGTAAATTTTATAATTTTACTAATGTTAAATAGTTGAATTTTATGATATTAATTAGCAATTAAATTATAATTTTATGAATTATATAGAGATACTTAACAAACTATTATGCATTTTAATATCATAGTTTTCTTTTAGAACTAATATAATTAATTAATTTTAATAGGTTTACCAGTACTCTTCTGTTTGAAAATTTAGGAATAAATTACGGTAATACTCCCCAAGAACCCCTTAGAATAAACTTTTAAGATAATCCTGCTGAAATTTAAAATCAGTCAGGATAGCAGGGTTAAGACAGAATATCTACCTTGAGCATCGATTCTCCAATTTTAGACATACCTATCAGAAGACATTTGGATTTCAATCAGTTACTGAATCAGAAATAGGTTAATAGTAATCATGATAATCTTCGAATTTTCGAAAATTTTATCATTCCCTCTATACAAGATAAGTAGGATAATATAACAGGTAATAACCAAGAATTAATTATAAATGCTCATATAAATCAAGTATAAACAAGCAATTAAAATATGGATTCAATTAAAAAGTAAGAATCCAGAAGGAGGTCAAGTATTTTTAATGCTATGAATAATTTAAGAAATGAGATTAAACCATAGTTATATTTATTTAATACTTTTAGCTTAAAGCAAAGCTATATAATGAACAAGTGTAACTTTATCTAATTACTTAATCAATTATTTGATTTTTCTTAAACTTTAGCCAAGTGTTTTTAAGTAAAAAGATGAGAATGTTTTACAAATCTAAAACCTAAACTTAACCTAGATTTTAATCATTAAAAATACCGAAAACTCTCAAAAAGTTGCTAATTATTAAACCAAATAAGATTTGTAACTAAACTAACTCAATAATTCATAATAATACTAGCAACCAATAAGAAATAACTTCATGATTTAATCAACAAATTCAAATGCAATGAATATTTACAACGATTCGAAGTAAGTTAAAATTTATATTTTCTTAACTTATATATAGTAGTGATCCCTTTAACTAAACATAGTTAATTAAATAAACAAATAAACATATGGATGTGTAAAATGACTATTCTGTTTTTCCACAAGATAATATACTTAAGTACAAAAATTAAGGAAAATATTTTAATAACACTCTGGACATTTCTGATATATTTTTCAGATCATCTACCAAAGGGCATGATCTGTTTTGCTTTGATTTTAATGATTCAAAATCTAATAAATATGACATATTGTAAAATAGAATCGAGGACCAAAAGACTTTGGATTAAAAAGAAATGGGAAATGAAATTTAGACTATCAAAGAATCATTCGAAGATGAAGTAGACAAAAAGTTTAAGTAAGATTATAAATAGAATTTCTAATATTTTAAAGTGTAATTGACATTTTTAATTTGTAAGCATCAGAGATTCAAAAATGGAAATCCAGCGATATAAAAGGATTAAAGAGAAGTAAGATTATTGAAATTTAATCAATTTTAGATTAATATGTGAGATAAATTGAATAGTCAAGTGATAATATTTTGGTTATTAAGGAAAAATCGTAATACTAAAAGCTTAATGAGTATACAGATAAATATCCTTGCTTGAACTTAAGAAAGAGTGTGATCAAAGTTAAAATGTAAATTCTTTTTACAGTCTTATCAATTTTCTTACAGATTTTTCTAACTCTCTGCCTCAAAGATAATAACTCATTAAATATTCGAGTTTTGTACAATCCTTGTCATTGTCTCGAATAGTATAGTTCTAGCTCTAGAAGATCCAACAAATAAAAATCAAACTAGGTGGCAAGAGCTTTTGGATGATATATATTTAGCTCTATATACTTTAGAGCTTATTTTAAAGATTTTAGGAATGGGTTTTATCTTTAATAAAGGCGCTTATTTAAGAGATGCTTGGAATATTTTAGACTTTGTGATTGTCTCATCTGGGTATTTCACACTTTTATTTAGCAACAGTTCTGGTTCGTTCAGTTTAAGTGGTCTGAGGGCGTTCAGAGTTTTAAGACCACTAAGAGCTGTATCAAGCATTGAAGGATTAAAAATTTTGGTATAAGCACTTCTTGCAGCTTTACCTCTGTTGAGAGATACTGTCATAATTCTAATGTTTTTCTTTCTCATATTTGGAATTGCAGGAGTGTAGCTTTTTCATGGCTAACTTAAAAAACGATGCGTGTTTATTGAGACTGGTAAGCAGCATTTAGATAATTTATTATGTGGAGGGAGCTAGGAATGTCCTCCTGGATTCTTTTGTGGAAAGAGATTTGAGAGTCCTAACGGAGATGTAACAAACTTTGATAATATGCTTTACGCAATTCTCACAGTATTCTAAAGTGTTACTTTAGAAGGATGGAGCTATGTTATGGTAGATGTTTAATCTGTTTTTGGTGTGTTTGGTATATTATTTTTTATTCCACTAGTCTTTATTGGAGCATTTTTCTTATTGAATTTGACTTTGGCTGTTATCAATTCTAAATTTACTGAGGCTCATAAACGTTAAACAGAAAAAAATAAACATAATAATTCTCACAAGAAATTTAAGAAGTTTCTGAGAGGGGATCCTGACTTAGAAATATTTAATAATCATTTATCAATAAGATAGTTTTAAATTGCTTAAAAAACTGCGAAATAAATGATTAAATTTTTGAGAGATCAATAATAAAGAAAAAATACTGAAAAAGAAAAATAGAAGCTTTTGAGGTAAAAATTGAACATTATACACCCTGAACAAGTTTTATTTTTTATATTGAAATTATATTTTGAAGATAGCAATAGTCAGTAAAACAAAGAAAGCTCTTATTTCGATGACTCAATATCGATAAATAATAAATAAACAATTACCCCAAAAAATGGTGCAGTCTAGTTGATTAAATTTAATTTTGGAGATCATTAAATTACACAGTTTTAAAATGAATTAATCGCTAAGCATGAGCCGTAGAAATAAGGCTAATTAAAAAATAATTAAAATCAATTCCGAACTATTATACAGAGCAAACTAGTCGAGTAAGAGGTAGTATTTTAATTATTTTTATATTTTTTATCTGGATCTTACAACATACCAAAACCTATTGTCAAACAATAAGATTTGGGTAGCAATTAAATAATGTATTTTTAGGTAATATTTTTCTTATTTAATTTAGATCACCTTTGATTCTCTCAATCAATCAAGTATAAATTTATCATTAAATTATTATTTTATTCGTATAAAAACTGAAAATATACATAAATAGCAAAATATTCTCTAAAACGTAATATCAGAAGATCCAGAAGATGAAATTAGTATAAATTATTATTTTATATAATTTTATTAGTGTATCACTTTAATCAAGTATCTAAAATTCAGATTAAGATAATTAATTGATAGATGATCCTAATGAGATTATTAGAGTTTTTTTTATATATATATATATATTTAAATTTAAAAAAATATACAAATTTAGAGCAATTCGATCTTCACAAATGAACTAAAGTCAAAATGTAGAGAGTAGTAACAATATTAATTTTAGAAATATAAAAATGACCGGGAATTGGGGATTAGCCACTCAAAGTATAAAAAACATGGAGACATAAAAATTATAGGTTAAAACACTAGAAGCTAATAAAGATAGTGATAAAGTTTTTATAAATATTACATAGATTATTGATATTTATTGTAGTTTTTTAGATTAGAAATGAGCAACATCAAGAAATCGATTAATTTTTTAATGAATTAAAATACTCAAATTTTAATTCTTCTTTTATTTAGAACACAAATAATTGATTAATTGCTTCCATTTGATAATATTGAAATCCTTCGACCAAATGTTTATTAGTCAGAAGTTGGTAATAAAGCAGAAAGTTGATTATAATTATTTATTTATATATTTCTTAGTTAAATGTCAAGAGAAATGCTTAGTTCTCTCGAAGAGCTTAAGTTTTCAACTTAGAATTCAAGAAAGTAGATTATCATTCAAAACCCATTCAGTAGTTTAATAAGTTTTTGATTGGTGATGGTAATGTTGAGGGTTAAGTATTCTTTTAGTTTGGAAGCATCACTTCCTTAGTTATAAAAATATGAAAGTTTTTTATATATTAATTTTAATGTTGTCATATTTACATAAATATATTGATATTTCTATTTTTAAATAGATGAGTTGGAGTTTCATTCTTTTCATAAGTTATCACTTTAACTGATGGCTTTAATGAATTTAAACGAGGAGATCATTTAAAAAAATTGGCATTAATGCACAGATATTTTTGTAATTTTATCAAAAATTATTTTTATATTTGCTTCAATATTTTAATTTCTTTCACCTGCGTTCTTTATTAATATATTTTGTGCAATATTAAATAATTTTGTACCTTAAGTAAAGTTAAATTAAAAATATGTAAAATTAATGATTTTAAGGTGTCTTAAAGCCTTAATGCTGTCATGTTAAAGTTTTCAAATCTATTATAAATGGAAATTAATCTTAAAATTTTGTATATCTAATGTCACTAAAATTTTAGACACCTATTAACATGGACTTCTTATTGGAGGTAACCATGTAAAGATAATTGAGAAAGTTTACAAAATCAGTTATAATTTTTAGAGATGGAACTTTATTTTAACCAATTAAATTTCAGTAACTAAATTTTCTTAAATTAAATTAGATCTGGTTCGAAATTACTTTAATTTTATTAGGTAAAAATTTAATAGTATTATAACTTAAATATTGCCTAATAAACTAATGAAGTTTTAAAAGAAAAGTTTAAAAATGGTTCAAAACTTAATTGAAAAATTGTATTAAATAATAAAACTATTGAATTAGTGAATTAGAGAAATTAAATAAAAGAGATTAAAATTTAATTGGAGATCTCTAATATATTAAACATTCTCAACTAAAGGTAATCATTAATACTTACTATCAATTTTATATCAAATAGGGACCCACCTTAAAGATGGGGATAGACATTCTTTTTTTTAGAAATTTTTCTATCTTTTTTTTTCCTATAATTTTTCCAAAAACCTATTAAGGCGAGTTTGTGAAAATTTTTTACATCAGAAATGTAGGCATTTGGGGACAGACTGAAAAATTTTCCTATATGTGATTCCCAAAAAATTTTTTTTTGGGAATCACATTAGACCACTGGTCCTGACCCCCCTCGTTGCTCGCTTCGCTCGCAATTGATAATAAGTATTTAATAAAACTATTGTTACCAATTTATTTAAAAATGGAGTTCTTAAAAATTATAAGAAGATTTTATCATAAATCTAGCCATTTTTATTAAATAAGTAAACCAAACAATTAATGTACAGTAATTAAAGTAATCCTAGAATAGTAATTTCTACATTACATTATTGTAGATTTAAAGATATTGAATAATAGAAGAATAAAAATCTCATCCATAATAATAATAAATTACATTTACATTGAATAAAACAACAAAAATGAAAATAATCAACCTTAAAACACCAACCCCTAACATTTTACCCTCATCAATTAAAACTCTTATAAAATTAATGGAAGGTTTTGGGGGTTTTTATTGATTAGCATATTTCTTTTTTATTGAATTAGCAAGCTATCGATATATCAGATTATGAAAATGAAAAATCAATCATTAACATTTGAATTACATATGTTTTTTAATGGATAAATAGTAATTTAATGCATTTATATTACGATTTATAAAAACAGTGAGAATTCTATATAACTTTAAGAATACAATTTAAAAAAGAGTAATAATTTCAAATTAAACACCCTAGAATAAGATGATAGAATTGTATTATCAAAGTAAATCCTAATTGAGCCAGAAGTGAAAAGACCTTCCTTCAGAAAATAATGGACATAAATTGATGTTAAGTAAGGTCAAAAGAATGGATAAAATTTAAGTGAAGTTAAAATTAGAAAATCAAGCACGAAGCTTGGATAGTTTATTTAAACCTAATCTCCTATCAAGGAATCAAAAAGTGTTGATAGACAAATTAGATAGTATGATATTCAAAAGTGAAATATTTTTGTAGAAACTCATTTGTTTCTTAGCAATCAATTTTATTATAATTAGCTTAAAATATCCTAACTTTCGTTTGTTTTTAAATTACATATCAAAGGTGAAAGAGAATTAGGAGATGCTTGATCTCCATGAAATAAATATATTTTATTAAAAAAATTTCTTAGAAAAAATGAATGAGTTTTTGTTGAGGCTTTCTAAATTTAAAAGTTTTGATTTCTCAAACGATATTGAATTAATGCAAAATTTGGCTTTTATAGGTCCTCTTTAATAAATTTAGGTCTACTTTAATTAGAAGTTGATTACTTTTTATTAAATCTTTTTAATTAAGGCAACCAAATCTCATTTGATACTGATAAAGCTATTGTAAATTTTCTATAATTATATTAATTAATGAAAAGAATAATGTCATTATCCTTTATTTAGTAATGTTAAGGATAATTTTTCTAAAAATTATCAAACTTAATCATTTTTTTAAATTTTAAATTAATAATGATACTCAACAAAGTATTATTTACATAATTCCTTGAATCTTATTATGAATCTTCCAAAATTCTATCCATCTGACTATTCCCACTTAAATTATATGCAGAATATTATATTATAGTTTTAAAGATATAATTTGATATTTAAATTGCATTGAATTCATCTTTAGGGATGTCTGATTAGTAGAAAATGAGTCCAGATTTGAAATATAAAACATAAGATAACAATTTTCTAGAACATAAAAATTCTTTTACCCTCAATTATATAGAGAAAAGCAAATAAACTGACCTTAAATAACTAAATCTTTAAGAAAAAATTGGGAGTAAGCTGAAACACAATATAGTCTATAATAAAAAATAATTAAATTCATTAAATTAAATTTTTATAACAAACTCTCTAATAAAAGACAAAGAAACTCCAGCTAGCTAAAAATGCTTAGTATAAGTCAACAAGCTTAAGAGAAGTTCTTGAGAAAAGAAGTCCAGCAAAAGTATCAATGATAACAACTAACAAAAAGACTAAAGTCTAGAATAATTCTCCAAACCACTACTACGATTCTATTTATTAGAAAGAATTTTATTGACATTTTAATTTCATTCTCCTTATAAGATTATTGAACATAAACAAAATTTCAAGCCTTACTAACAAAAATCAATCAACACCATTAAATTTTTCAAGTTATTATATTGATTAGATGCTTGTATTAATGAACAAATTAAAGATTTTAAATATATTTATTTGAGAAATCAGGGTTAAATTATAATAATTTTAAGATTATTAGCTATTTTAATGGTCATTAGGACATAAAATGTATAGAATTACCACTTAAATTATTCTAGTTATTAATTTATTGATAATTTTACACTATTATTTACTAATTATATCCTTTAAAGTGTGAAGCTGATTCTAATATCTTAACTCCAAAATTCTCTATATATATAAAAATTTATAGAATTGTAAAAGGAAATCAGTGTAATATGCATGACTTCTTTATTTTTGTGAATAGAGAGATAATAATGAAAAAAATAATTCAAATTTATAGGTTTGCTTTAAAAGTTATATTATAATGTTATCTTTTATTTATCATTGCAGATAACCAAAGATCTAATTAAACAATTTATTTATGATTTAAGTACTTGCTATCTTTTTAATAGCAAACACGGAATAGAAATATACAATAGTTCTATCATAAACATATCTTAAGAATAAATATGAAGAGATATTGGGATTTTAAATATACAATATTTACAGTGATGAAGAAGATGACTACTTATTTTTAGATACTTAAAATATCCAAGACAGTTAACCATATGATACAGTGACAGGAATCGGTTATTAAGAAGCCCTTCAAAAACTTTAAACCAAATAAATTGCACGAAAGTCTGAATTAGTCATTACTATACTGTATTAATTTTTTAAATATCTATATATTAATAAAACTAAAGTTTAGTACACTTAGTTTTACTTATTAACCAAAGGAAATACCTAAAAAGCTAAGAATAGGGCTAAATGAAAGTAAAATAATGGAAGATTACGTTTAAAACTCAGCAATAAAAAGGTCTAACTCTCTTTCAAAAATTATAGATGATAGCTAAAATTAGGTGTCAAATTCAAAAGAAGAAATTAATCATTCATTTACTTAAAAAATAAAACCTCAAATTAACTAATTCATATAAATGACACCACAGTTAACAAACTTAAGAAGAAAACCAAGAGGCTCAATCGTTGCAACTTCTCTCTAAAGATTATTGACGAAAAATTAGATATAGATAGTTTTATTTAAATAATTGCTTTTATTCTAATTTTTAGGTTCTGGACAAAACCCTAACAAAACCTCAACTATTTACCAGAGAAGAAAAAGTGTAAGAAACTTTAATAATTAAACTCCTGATCCCAAAAGTATGATTATGTTTAAAAGCTTGTTTGATTCTTCTCGTCAAAAAATCAATAAAATGAAGCAAATGCAAAAGCAACTCAAAGTTGATGGAAATAATAAGAAATTTACGGTTAAAGAAGCGAAGAAACTATTTGATGGTACGTTTTATAGCAGTGAAGACGAAATAGTCTAACCTAAAAATTTATACAGATCTATGCACTAAAAACCAGGAAACTCACTTTCGTTTGATCAAGATCATAGCTTACTCACTGAGTTTGAGATGGATACTCAAAAATAACTCGAGAATAGAAATGCAGATAGAAAATTAAAAGAAAATTCATTTTTCAAAGATTCAGATAAATTCAATTATTGTGAAGTACCGCAAGAAGTGAGAGAGGAGCTTTCCTTACCTGAAGATGTACAAGGCTAAGATGTTGATATAATGAAAATCAAAAAATTTGAAGACCTGCACAAGAAGAAAAATAAATTTTGGAGTGGATAAGACGTCCTTGAACGAAATGTCGTATTTAATTTTATTTATATTGAAAGCCTGGGAGAAAGCAGCTAATAGATGATTAAAATTAATTAAAACTTTTGAATTATTTAATAATTGAAGAGAGAGCCAGATGGGTAATTTCATAACTGAATTCAATCAGAGTCTGGCCACGAGGTTTTCATGGAACATTCAAAAAATTCAGAGTTTTCTTAAAGAAAATTGTTCTTTCAAACATTTTTGAAAATTTCATGCTGCTTTCAGTACTAATTAACACGATAGTTCTTTCAGCCGATAGATACAACATTTCTTAAGATGAAGAAGCTACTTTAATAACAATCAACAACTTTTTCTCGGCATTATTTATAGCAGAAATGTGTATTAAGCTGTTTTCAAATGGTGTTAGGAAATACCTATCAGATAAATTGAATTATCTTGATGGAATAGTTGTTATTCTCAGCATTAATCAAGAATATAATAAACTCTAAATATTTTAAAATATGTGTGATTTAAGATTGTTGAGATAATTTTAAACTAAAGTGGAAATTCTTCAGGCACTCAAAAGCTCTCTGCATTTAAGACAGTAAGAATATTTAGAACATTCAGGGTTTTAAGAGTTGCTAGACTTTTAAGAAGTCTAAGATCTATGCAAGTAATCATAGGTGTTATTCAAAGATCAGTAATTAAAACCTAAATTTTATTACAGAGATTTTCTTTTTTTGTATAGAATTTTTAATGATCTAGGTAGGACCTAATGAGTTAAAAAAATTATTAAGTAACTAGTGTGATTAAATGGTATTTAATTTTAGTAACTTAACTTAAAATTTAGTTCAAAGTAACTCCAATTTCAAAACACCATTTTGTGTTAATAAGATATGAGTTTAAAATGTCATTTGTTTATATAGCCTCACTTCTTTTGCTCTTCATTTTCATTTTTGCACTTCTTGGCATGCAAATTTTTGGAGGTTAATTTAAAAATCATGAATTTGAGAACAGTGCTAATTATGATACTTTTCATGATGCTTTTATCACAGTCTTTTAAGTTTTGACAATTGAGAATTGGTAAACTATATTGTATGAATCGATGAACACAAATCTAGGTAAAATTATTCCAGCTATTTACTACACAACCTGGATTTTTATGGGAAACTTTATTTTGCTGAATCTCTTTCTTGCTATCTTACTTGACTCATTTATAGAGGAAGAGGAAGATAAGGAAAATTAAGAATTTCTTGATTAGGAAAAGCATAAGGCAAAGACAATTTAAAGTAAAAATCAGTTTTAGAAATCCTAGAAAAATCTAGCAATCAAGGCGAAGTAAATCTAATAAAACAAAGCAAGGAGAAAATCTGTTTTGAAAATATTTTCTGAATCACAAAATGAAATAGACATTGAGGATGCTTAAAGAAATGAGGAGATTGAAGGAATCAAAACCCTAAAACCCCTTAATGAGGTTTATAAGTGCTATGATTTGTAGGGAATTTGTTAGGGGTTGGGGTTATTAATAGGTTTTAATGTGAACTTTATAGTAAATGTGTTTAATTTAATCACTCAAAATGCACTTTTGGATCATGTGTAGAGGTCTGAAGTTTATCTTACTTAACGACAACTCTATCTGCTCTATTGGTATGTCTGATCTTGAGTTTGGTTTTATTATTATTGACTCTGCCATTTGTTTCATTGATTGAGACACTCTTGTTTTGTCAATAAATTGCTTTATTCTTTGCCTTGCATCCTTCTTGCACTTTGTAGAGTAGTAATCGTTGCGAGGCATATCACACTCTATTATTATTGCTGCTAAAGCTCACACATTCCACTGTAAGTCTCCATCTCTCCAGTCTTCTCTTTCTGGATAATAGCCTGGAGTTCCCATTACACTTCTAAGCCTTGATACTTCCACTCTTAAGGCTCTGTTGAAATCAATAATTGTTACTGTTACTGGTGAAAGTTCAACATTATATTCTCAGGCTTGAGATCCCTGTGAACAAAGCCTAACTTATGAAGCTCTTTGATATCTTGTATAGCTTAGGTTGATATTAATGCAAGCTATCTATGATTTCTTTGATCAGTTATGAAATCTCTGAGTGTCATTTAAGAGTGGTAGTCTGAAAGCTACATGATCCTTGGCAAGAAGAACAGCATCTAGCTTGATTAAGTAACTACACTCTTTAAACTTTGCTTGAGTGAGTACTTGATACTCATTTGTAAACTTCATCTAATATTTATCATTACTTAAGAGATAGTGAAGGGATACACCTTGCATGCGTATGATGATCATTGAGAACTTTCTTATCAAAGGAGTCTTCTAATATTTGGTAGCTTTGAAGAGAAGTATCTAGGTCAATTTAAGCAAGAGCCGGTATTTGCTTGTATTGAATCTTGATCATAATTATTGTTATTTCAGAAATCAGTTGGTTGCGTCCTTCCTAACGTACTCTAACTCTCTTGCTTATTCAGGCACAACGACCTTAGAATATTCCCTCGTTTTTCTTTTGTTGAGAAGCTTCAGTTGAGTGTCTTAATCTTCAACTTCTATTTCTTTCTTGTGGGCTTTCAAAAGATACTTCTTTAAGTCTCTTGTGTGAGAGTACTGCTTATGGCATTCGAAGCAATCATACTTTCCATCAATTGTTTCATGCTTTAAGTATACAGTAGGCTTAGCTTCCTTATGGACCTTCATATGCCTGTACCAGCTAGATTTATGAGTGAAGTCTCTTTCACACTTCTCACTAAAATATACTTCAACTTCCTGAGCTTACATTTAAATTTCATTTCTTACTTTCTCCTCCTCTCTGTCTCCCACACACTTGTTTGCCATTAATTTTCTATTAATAATTTCTATTTTAATAACAGAGACCTCAAGTGATAGCTCTGGTAGTTCCTTATGAGAATTCATCTCGCAGCTATCACACTTTTTATTGACACCAAAGGTAAGTCTCATTTAGTTTGATGGAAGTGCTGTTGTTTTTCTTAAAATGTTAGTGCTCATATTTAAATTTGAATTTAAAATTATAAAACTGCCTCTATAACTGAGAGCTTATATGAGAGGTTTGCGGGCATACAAGTTTCAAGGGAAATTTTTAGAGTATTAGAGGAGAAAAATGGGCAGTAAGAGACAATCCAGCTCTAAATATGGGTGAGAAAGTAACCATTATTTCTATCAATAATAAGTTAATTACAGTACGTACCTATATAGGAGGTGCACCTAATTAAGTACGTACTGCTTTAGGAGGTATTTTGTGATTTTATGATCAAATTAGGGTGCTCCTGATTAAGTACTAGCATTTTAGGAGCTGCTCCTAATTAAGTAAGTACCAATATAAATTTAAAAATATGGAACTATAACAGTAGAATTTATATCAATCTCTCAAGTTTGAAACCAGTTCTCAAAACCTTCTCCATATCCTTCTTAGAGGTTGAACTCCTATAGGCTACCTGATGCAGCAAAGTAATAAACTCATAGTGGATAATCTTTATTATGTAGTTGGTTTGTTTCTCCCAACGATGGAAGGTACTAAATTTCATTTCTAAGAGCGATACTCTGCGAAGAAAAGAAAGCATTGAAAACTTAAGATGTAAAATTTGCAGAGATTCCAAACTATCCAGAAATGTCAGTGACTAACTTATATGATGATGCTTTGAATGACCCAGAGGTTTCGCAGTACCTGCCTACAAAGAAGCAGTTGTCAAATAAACTTCTGAAAAAAAACTATTTCTTTGGCATACTTGCAACAATTAAAGGTGATTACTTGAAAGAAATTATTAAAGAATCTCATAAGAAGATGTACAGCATCTCTTCAGAAGATAATGACAAACAAGGGATGGTTATCAGAGCTGCAGAAGCACCCTTATATTTCAAGTAAGATTTGTAGGTTAACTCTTTAGAAAAATTTGGTACTGGCATCTTTTTGATGAAGGAATAGAGCAAGCTTCACAGAGAGCGAAATTCGCAGACAAAGTATGAAGTTAGCAAGATACCTTATTCAAATATTTAGCTCCAGAGCCAATGAACAGGAAGAAAAGTAAGAGAAGCCAGGTCCTTCTAAAGAATTTTAAATAGGACTTATATATTCATTAACTTAACTTCAAAACTTATTTATATACATTCACTCTCCCTTCTTTAGTACACTTTTATGCGAACTAATTATCAACTCTCTTACCTGAACTTTCTATAAAATTGACTGTATCGATAGGTAGGTCATGTATCAAGTGATATAGCAGCAGTTTCTTGTAATGACCTGTTAATATACCCCAATAGAACTTAATTCCATTAAACTATGGACTGTAAGGTACGTTGAACACTGGCGTTATTCTAAGTTGCTCATAACTCCTCCTTGTTTCTTTAGTCTTATGAACAGAAAGATTATTAACGAATAGTATAATCTCTTATTCAGGGTACTTCTCTCTCAGCTGTTCTAAAAACTTTATATACTGCTCTGTCTTAATAGAGCGAGGATAAATAACATTAGTTTCTAAACAGTATCCTCACTTATTCCTCCAAGAATTGCTATTGTTTATACCTTGGCTTTCTAGTCATATATTTCTATATTACTATGCCTCTTATACCAAGATTTCTAGATGAAAGTATTGAAGGTAAGCACAGCCTCGCCATCATGAATAAACTTAATATTATTCTATTAGGCTCTCTGCATTTAATTATAAATATAATTTAAGTTGTTGTTGTAAAATGGCAGAGTGAAATCAATTACTCTCTTGATACGATTTACACCTTTGTAAGAGATACCGTTTCGTTTATAGATGTTTGCAACAGACTATGCAGAGATCTTCAACTCAGGAAACTGGCGGTGAAACATAATAGCTCGTATATCGAGAGAGAAGTGAGCCCAATACTTCAAAGTTTTTTCATTAATAAGATAGTCAATATGCTTCTATAGAAACTTTGACTTCCTCTTAGGCTAAGAATTCAGCTATTATTGCTTTAATTACACAGCTTTCAAGCAGTGAGAGCGAACAGTTGATGGACTACGCTTTAAGAGCAGTGCAATAGACTTATAGTTCAGTACTGGTTTGATTTATTCACTATACATATCACATCCATAACGCAGTTTAAACACTAAATCTATATAATCTTCATCATAAATAGACCCCAAAAGCTTATAATTATAGTCTCGCATTTAATTAATAACTCCAACCCCTAACAAATTCCAGACAAATCAAAGCACTTATAAACCTCATTAAGGGGTTTAGGGGTTTTGAATCAGAGATCTTGAAGAAATGGATGAAGCTGATATCCATAAAATTTTGATTGATAATGAAATAGTATAGCCATCATAATCATTGAAAAAAGATGTGAAACAGACAAAGCTTGATTTAGTGAGATTGTTCTAATATGTTTATTGCTAGAAATCCTTCTATATATTCTCTTTAATAAATGTAATTATAATAATGTTAAGACCCCCCAAAAAACTTTTCCCGGGGGGGGGGGGAAGTTTCCTGTGCCCAGACATTTTCCTGCCCCAAAAGGTAGTTTCCTGCCCCCAACATTAAATTTTATGTTTTTGCAATAAATTTAATAGAAACAAATAAATTTCAATTTCAATAACCATAACCATGTACTATACAACATTTATTATAATATAATTTTCAAGGTACATAATTACTCTTTATCAAATTATATATTACTGACAAGACTAAAATAAGTGTTTTTTTTATTAATTAATGTAATTTTCATTAAATTTTAAATTGATTATCAAGGTAGAAATGATATTTGAAGCTAAATTTTTTAAAAAAACTATATCATAATTGATGATAAAGATTCTTTAAAAATTATAAAAATTACATATTTTTATTTGTTGGGCAGGAAACTACCTTTTTGGGGGCAGGAAAATTCCCCCCTTGGGTGCATATAAAATTTTGGGGCAGGAAACTTCCTCCCCCCCTTTTCCCAAATCGCAAATTTTTTTACGAATTCAGAATTTTTTTTCCGCACCTTATATCATGACAAAAAACCCAAAATACCAAAACTCCAAAAAATATCCAAAGATTATCGCATGCTGTATTAAGGTTCGGATTTCGAAAAAAATTTACGATTTTGGAAAGGTTTTTTGGGGGGGCAATATGTTACTATTCTCAAGGGTAATTATTCAAATCCATTTTCAACAATTTTAATAGAGAAACAAATTCAGAATCAGGTTGTTTCGAATGACAAAGCATAGATATTTTGAAAGACTCATTCTTTTTATAATTGTACTATCAAGCATAAAGTTAGCTATTGACACTTATCTTTTGGATTACCCATCAGATTCTGAAATTGTAAATATTTTGGTGTATGAATCCTATTTTTAGATTTAACTGTCAAATTACATTGATATTTTGTTCACATTTCTTTTCACTGTTGAGTGCATCATTAAATCTATATGTCTTGGTTTTGTCTAAGATAAGGGCTCTTACTTAAGAGAAACTTGGAATATTTTAGACTTTTTCATTGTTATATCATCTTTAATAGACTTAGCTCTCGTTGAAATTGATATCCCATTCATTAAAATTTTAAGGCTATTGAGAACACTAAGACCTTTAAGATTTATCTCACACAATATTTAGATGAAGACAGTCGTAGTTGCGTTATTTGAATCTATAGGTCACATTTTCAATGTCATGATTGTAGTAATGATAGTTTGGCTTATGTTTGCAATATTGGGAGTTAACTTGTTTTCTGGGAAGTTTTTCTATTGCACAATAGACACATTTTAGACAAGCACCATGAAAGAATGCTATGATAAAAAGGGGAAATGGTTAATTTATGATCACAACTTTGACAATCATAAAAATCTTATAAAGTCATCTTATTTAAATCATAAGTATTTTGTCTGTAAATGTTGGTAATGCTATGATAACACTATTTGCTGTTTCCACTTTAGAAGATTGGCCATAAATTATGTACTAAGCTGTCAATGTAAATGATGAAAATAGAGGTCCTATTATTAATAACATTCCAGCAAACGCCTATTTCTTTGTGATCTTCATTTTTATTGGATCATACTTTTTACTGAACTTTTTTATTGGTGTCTTGTTTCTGAAGTACAATAATCAATACTATATTTAACTGAAATTTATTTTATTTTATGTAAACATTGAATGAAGCTTAAAAAGCTGAAACTAAAGGATTTACCTAAGAGCATCTTTAATGGCTTGATATGCAAAGAATGATAATAAATACAAAACCTGATTTTGAAACAACAAACATACCGAAATAAACTTGGAGAAAAAGAATTCATAGACTTGTAGGATTACCATAATTTGATGTGCTAATTATGATCTGCATTATTCTGAATATGATTCAAATGGCTTGTTTGTTTGAGGGAACGAGTCCTGGATATCGAGAAATTTTGGATTAATTAAATGTAGTATTCTCTTTGATTTTCCTAATAGAAGCCATCCTTAAAATTATCGCTTATGGATTCTCATACTTTGAAAATAGCTGGAATAAATTCGATTTCATAATAGTCCTCACTAGCTTAATAGATCTTGCACTTAGTCTTTTAAGTACAAATAGTTTAAAGTTTCTAAGAGTAGGACCTTAATTAGCCAGAGTTTTGAGAGTAGCTAGAGTTACAAGAGTAATAAGATTGGTAGGCAAGTATTAAGGGCTTCAAGCATTGATTTAAACTATAACCTTTTCACTTCCTTCTCTGTTAAACGTACTTGGATTGTTATTACTTGTGTTTTTCATGTTTTCGGTATTAGGCGTTTTTTTCTTTAAAGAAATTAAGACTGGAGTGATAATAAATGAGTACATGAATTTCAAGAACTTTGGCAATGCAATTTTAATACTTTTTAGAATGTCAACTGGAGAGGACTGGAATTTTATTATGTTTGATTGTGCAAGAGAGCCTTCGGATGGTTGTATTGAAGGCTTAAATTGCGGAAACAAAATAATCTCTTACATATACTTCATTTCTTTCATAATGATCTGCACTAACATTATGCTTAACCTATTTGTCCTGGTAATCATATAGTAATTTGATAAATACTACCTCCCATAAAACAATATCATTAGTTTGTTCAAATAAGACTTGATTGGCTTTAAGGATACGTGGAAGAATTTCACAATGGATAAATATATAATGATTATTTTCTAACTTTTTCCTTTATATCTTAATATCAATTATAAAACCCCATGGTTCTTTTAAGAATTAAGATAGGGTGGTATTTCTAATTAATCAAAAATTTAATTATTATTGGCGTAATATTTTAATGATTAGCCCAATTATTAAAACTATTGGCTCGAATAATTTTCCTTATAAATTAAACCAATCAGGTTGTGTATATTTGTTTTCACGCTAATTTTAATTGATTCTGGCCAATAATAATTAAATTTTTGATTAATTAGAAATACCACCCTATCTTAATTCTTAAAAGAACCATGGGGTTTTAACTGCAAGAAGATCAAAGAGTCTTAGCTAACTCAATTCTTTTAAGAACTCAAGGCTCCCTTGGGCATGCCGAATATTAAAGATTAAGATTTAAAGAAAAATATGTTGAAAATGGGCATTAAAAGTGACATAACTGGTTACATTTATTTCAATGAGCTACTATACAGATGCATGAAGAGAATTTATGGTCAATTAAAATTAAACAAGTAAATGCAAATCAATGAACTCAAAACTTAGTATAAATTGATACAGAGAAGCATTAGTGAATCATAAAGCATGAGAATGTTCAAAAATCGAGATATATTGGAGTTAATGACCTCAAAGTCTAATTCAGTCAACCCATTCTTAAATATATTGTGTATATATGTATTTACTTATCAGTGATGTTCTTCAAAATGAGTTTCAAAAGATGGTTGAATTACACATCTCTAAATAAAAAGAGAAGAAGAAAACTTAGAAGATTTTAAAAGTATTCGAATCAGTATATTTGTATATGTTTCAATGAATTTCTATTTGTTAATTATAGTTGACATTTGCCTAAATGGAGATTTACAAGAAGCAAATACACGAATTTGAATAAAAAAAGAACGAAGATGACAAACAAGGCCAACTTGAATTCGATTACGAAGAAGATGAAGAAGTTTTAATTTTATATCCTTAAAGCGATGATGAAAAAAATTCCCTCAGCAATTGTAAATCAGTCTCAAGTGATAGTAGTTTCAGCGATAGCGACTTAGATCGAGATGTACCAAATTCCAATAAAAGTAAGAAATCCTCTTCAAAATCAAGAATTACAAAGAAAATTACAATTGGAAAACTAAATTAAAGTAAAAATAGAGAAGTATTAGAGGATAGCGAATCAAACGACACAATAAATTAGAGCTAAGATAACTCATTCAGGCATTTGGTAGATTAGAACACTGATAGGATAAATTTAAAGGGTAATTTTAGGAAAAAGCTATCAATCAAAAATGAGAATATCAGTACTTCCGATTTTGATAGAAATTCAATAATATTAGTCGGAAATATCACATAATACTGAAGAAAAATTAAAAAAATGAAATTTAAATTAAAATTTTTAATCCGATTCAACAATATATTGAAGAATTCTCTTCAAAATTAACCTGGAGAAAACATTAAAATAAAGGTAAAGAAAAGAAGTCGTAAAAATTTCGATACTATTCAAAACCCCTTAATGAGGTTTATAAGTGCTTTGATTTGTAGGGTATAGTTGGGGTTAGTAGACAAAATGCAGGTTTTATCTTAATTTAATGAATATTTAATGAACTTTAGTTTACTTAAATCATACAAATTTTATCTGCTTGTCTTTATTTTATCTTTTGAACTTTGCTCTCTCAAGTGGGTCAAGTATCTCATCTAATGTTTACCGAGGATAGTTAGGAGCTCTCACGATTATCATCTCTACTATGCTTTTAATTTCTTAGCAGACATCTTCTTACTTTATATGTTTCTGAGCCAAACTTATTGATTATTTTTCATGCTTTGTACCAAAGTAAGACATACATTCCATGTCACTTTCTAATATTATTGCTGCTACTGCCCAAACATCCCATTAAACAGAACCATTAGTCCACTTCTCTCTTATTGGGAAGTAACCTGGAGTACCAAGTACCTGTGCTAAAGTGACAATCTCCTATCTTAAAGCTCTATTGAAATCGATAACCACTACTTCTAAAGGGCTTAGCATAACGTTTTCAGGCTTCAAATCTCTATGAACATATCCAAGTTCATGCAACTCCTTAACACCCTGAATCATGTCTGAGATTATATTGTTTAAATCATCAGGGAATCTATTGTGATATAGGTAGTCTCTCAGAGTCATCTCAAATTTCTTTAGCCTTAATGCGATGAAACCATAATTTAAAATAACACCATTTAGCTTAAGCAAATTCTTGCAGTCTTTTCTTTAGGCCTCTCTAAGTACCATGTATTCATTAGCAAACTCGTTCTAATACTGTTGGTTCTTAATAAGATAACTCAATGGATACACCTTGTATGCATACTCATCAACTACTATGAGCTTTGCTTTTGCAGGCACGTTTATATTCAAGTAGTTTTCAATACAAGTGCTGAGATCAACTGCATTTAATGCAGGTATATTCATAGCCTTCGCTTAGAAGCATGCTAAAATTGTATTTAGCTAAAATAGGTCAATTTTTGGAATTACAAAATGTATAAAATCTAAATATTCAAGTATGCTTAATGATCCTAAATTTTATAAATATTTTATTAAATAAACTTAAACAAAGTTCGTAATTTATCGGTTCATTTAAGTAAAACGATTCTACGACAGGTGCAACACAACACATCCTCCTCCAGAAATCAAAATCATGATGTAGTAGTTGCAGAATATAGTAAAGTTGGCACTCTGAAAAATTCACTACAAACCAACGATCTATCAACTATATATCCAAACATAAATCCATCAATTTTGAAACAAATATCCAATTCTGGCTAGAATAAGCAGAGAGCTGTAACTAATTCAAAGAGAAATGAGTAAACTTTAGGAAATGATGCTTATTTGAGTAATATATCGACTTAAGTATTATGTGGAGAATTTTTGGATATAAGCAATCATAATTCAATTATCAATAATAATAAAGTAGCTTGGCCCTAAATGCAAGTAAATCTGAAAGATAAGATCGTGGTGGAGTAGCCACGTATATTATTACTTCCCATATTTTGAATACTCAGCTCAGCTTATACTATAATAGTTGCTCCTCACACCGCCCATAACTTAGATGTATCAATACGATTAAAATTGATCACAAGATGGTTTCTGCACTGTATCTGTAATTAATTAAATAAAACTTAAATCTAAAATCCTAATGTAGATTCAATTTACGCTATTTGTACTGTATTGAGTTGATAAATTAAGAAAATTAAAATTATTATATAGTAGGTACTCTACTGCAAAACAGCTTTAATGCGGTAGAGTACCTTAAATATATAATTAAGGATTTAATTTAAATAAAAAAGTTTATATATTTGAAATTTTACATTGTCTTAAAATTCTATAGTATTTTAATTCTGCATTTTATTAAATAATTGCTTTTCTTTTGACAACTTTATTTTCAGAGAAATAATAATATTTTTATAAAGAATTTGTTTTATTAATTTTTTAAAATAATTACTTAATATTATTTATAAATTCAAAACACTATAAACTTCCCAAGCTCCCAACCTTTTAATTCTTTCTTGAAGTATTGTTTTTCGAATGTGCATTCTTTTACTAGCTTGATAATTATGCTTCTATTCATGATTTTGTAAAATTTACTTTCAATGCAACATGCTCTCATTAGAACTCCCTCCGGAATATTGAAGTTATACCTTATTAATGATAGTAATTCTTTTTTGAATTTCTAATGCTTTACAAATTAGTTGAATTCTTCATGGCCCAAATAAAGACATAATATAATTAAGCCGTAACTATAATAATCTCTCCTTGAATCTGATTTACTTAATTATTATACATTTGGATGCTAGAATATTGGGAACAATTCATCTTCTCCTGCTTTAGACTCTTCTATATAATTACTATTTTCAAAACCTTTTAATTGCTCAATTCTTAAATCTTGGGAAATCAATATATTTTTGGGGCAAATATTATTGTGAATATAGCCCATTGAGTGCAACTACTCTATTGCATGATAAAGTTTCTATGCAATTAATTATTTTTGAATTGGTGAAGGAGAACACTTCTTTAAGTAGGTCTCTAGAGTGTAATCTTATAATTTTAGATTAATTGCTATATGATTTTTAGAAATTCCTAGTCTATTAAGAGAAGCTACTCTGAACATATTATGCTTTTGAGCAGTAAATACTATTTGCATGTAAATGTCAAATTTTATTTAATTTTTCTTGTCCTATTTCAAGAAGTTGAAAGGAAACAATACTTAGAGCTCTTTATTAATAATTTTCTCACTTATATTTAATTTACTTCCATCAAAAACTGAATTATCTTCAACTGCTACTTCCATCCAATAACTAATGCATTTCATATTACTTGGGTTGAAATTAATAATTTTTCCAAATTATTTCATGGCAAAATCAGCAGACTTTTTAATGTGGCGCTCTCTCAATTCTCTCCATTCTTGATTGTATTTATTTTGAATTTATTACTTTCTTAGTTACTCTATAATTTTAGTCTCCTCTTTATAAGTAACATAAATTCTTTTGTCAATATCTAATGTGTTCCAATCTTAATCGTCATGATCTGCAATATAGTGCTTTTTGATTTAATTTTTATTTCTTGAGCAGTATTTGCAAATAATACACTCAAATTAATTATTTGAGTTTTTAATTTTCTTATATTTTGCATTTTTCTTGTGACCATTTTAATTATGAGAAGTAAATCATTTTAGTTCTGAATAAGATTTATTACAGCCAGCAACTTAACATTAGTATTTCTTCGGTTGTTATATTTGAATATTATTATTCAATACTCTCTCAATATTAAAAACTTTCCTATAATTTTCATGCAATCCCATATTAATTGAATTTTCTTGGCCTGGTAGAGGTAAAATAGATTCAGCTCTCAATATTGAAGATTTAACATGGTCAAGCTCTTAGTTTAGGACAACTCTTTTCTCTAAGTTTTACTTCACATATTTTGGAGCCTTTCTACAACTTCTCTTAGAACTCATTTTATGTTTATGAGTTTATTATAATTATAAAATTATTTTATTTAATTGTAAAGTATAAGTTTAATTATTATTATTTTAAAATGTTTATTGTTACTTTAAACCACAATATTGATAAAATTTAATTATCTAAGTTTAAATTTAATATTTATTATTTATTTAATCTCTTATTTTAAAAAAAAACATTATACCACTTAATTTTGTTTCCTAATTTAATTTTTTAATGTTTAATTAAAAAATGGAATACAGTTTGTTATAAACTAACTAACTAACCCAGAGGTTACTCAAAATTTGTATAATTGAAATTTATATTACTAGATTTAGAAATACTTTGAAGAAATGTTGTTTTATATAGTAAAAATAGCGCGAGTGAATCTATTTTATTTTACTATATAAATTGTAGTTTAGTTTTTAGAATTAATCATTTATAAATCATGAATTCAAAAAGGCTTTTTGGGCAAGATTAAATCTAATTGGCACCAGATGAACTGATGAATAAATTTAGGTGTAAAAATGATCTCCATAGTTACTTAATTTACTTAGGCAATTTTATATTCTACTCTAATCCATTTTATAGCTGGCCTATTTCTTCCATCTTAAGAGAATACTAGGATTGAATTTCTAAAATAAGTAATAAATGGACACAAAAAAGCTTTAAAAATATTTTAAATAAAACACATCAATGTACCAAAGTATCCAGAGTTATCAATTAAAAATATATTATAATTTGTGAGTCAAGATTAAGAATTTATGAGTTATTTGCCAGATAATGAAAAAAAAGGATAAAAAGTCAGAATTGAGAAAGATTTTTTATTTGGGCTGATGGCACTTTAAAGGAGGCTGAATTAAAAGAAATGATTGATGACTGTCATAAAGCTAGGCTTGGAGGAGCTGACAAACCATCGCATAATTAAACTATTCTTGCAACTCAAGAGTGGGCAGCTACTCTTAAATAATTCCCATTTAATTAAAGTAATTTATAATAATATTACTAATTCGATTATAGAAAAAAGGGAGGTCAATATTTTTGATGTAGGACAGAAATCTTGTGAGTTAAAAAAAATAAATTAAATCAAAAGATTTATAAAGCAACTTTAAAAAGAAATTTTTGAAAATTGGCCTACACT